>RPOG01002788.1:0-81200 GCA_008086565.1 Thalassoma bifasciatum
TGAGGGGAGAGCTGAAGAAAAGAGTGAAATTAGAATTTTTATTACCTCTGTACCTACTTTCTTCAACAAAGAGCCTGAAAGTTCAGAGCTTTGCTTTAACTACAGAGCATGGATGGACTTCAGAAACTAGAGTGTTGTACCCTTAGACAGTGAGCTACATCTGTGGATCTGTGCAGGCATTGGTGGGTTTGTTTTTGCAATAAGATCTTTGTGAGTTAGCTCCCTTGGTGGGAAAAAGATTAAAGATACAAAAAATGCTCATTTGGGCTGGAAAATTGTCTTTGAATTCAAATGAGATTCGTCCTTAGAGAAGTCTTTGTGACTTGATAGGAAAGCCTGTCAGCTAATTCAAAACAATGATCTACTGATTCAAATTTCTTTGTGCAGGAAAGGTAGGATGTTGATAAGTGAAATTAATGGATCAATAAGTGATAAAGATAAGAATTAGGTCATAAAGTGCAAAAAAAGTTGGAAAATAAACAGGAGCAATGAGGGCACCATAAGCATAAGTGGTTGAAACATGCACACAACATTTTTCTCTTAAGTTTATAGCTTTATTCTTGTAAGTTTATGATTCGATACCTTAAGGTTTATGACTTTGTACTTGTAACATAATGGCTTAAATCTCGTAAGTATGACTTTATTCTTGTAAATTTATGACTTCATTCTTTGAAGTTTACGACTTTATTCTCATAAGTTTATTACTTTATACTTGTAAGTTCATGACTTTATACTCATAAGTTTACATTTTTTTCTCATAAGTTTGTGACTTTAAACCGGTACGTTTATTAAATCAATCTCTAGATTAATTTATTTTATTTTATTTTATTTTATTTTTATTTTATTTTATTTAATTGCATGGCCTTTTTCCTCCATGGAACATTTCCACTAACAGGCTGTTTTTTGTCTCCTTAAAAAGGTCGTTCCATCACATGTAAGGACTATACCATTAACAGAATGAATTTTTACCGTGATGTATTGATTTATATTTCCTTTTTTTGTATTAAACAATTCTTAGTTGATGATGGCTTTCTCATCGTTACTTGTTTAGTGAAGCATGAGGGGATCTGCTGTAACTCCTGGGTACAATGAACCCACTTGGAGAGCCCAAAAAAGGAATGAGGGAAAAGAGGAAGGAGGGCAGGTGAGAAAATAAAGAGGAGAGGGATAGGTTTGAATTTATTGGTGTGTTGACATTAGCTAAGTTTTTAATACACCTGTTAGAGCTGTTTGCTTCTCATGAAATAAAAATTTCAGACAAACTTCAGCCTCTTCGGTCAGAGCCAGGACACTCAGCTATCTTCATTTGTACCGTTTGATCATCCCAGACCCTGTCCTGGCTTTGTCTCTGATCTTACTTTAATAAAAAGCAGCACATGATGTGAGTAATCCTGCATCCCTGCAGAGAGGAGATAATTACATACAGAGGTCTGAATGTCAGGTCAGAGCGTCTGTGGATTTTCTAATGAATAACAGGTTCCTGCTTAGGAAGGACCTCGCTCCGTTTTCATCTCATACTCCTCTAACAGCAGTCACAGCCACACATTTATCCTCTCTGCCAATCGATGTGTGATGAAGACGTGAGGGTCCAGGCCCGGAGAACGGGGGCTCTGGACAGAAACAGGTCATTCATCGCCAAGAAGAAGCTCCCTCTCTGTGGGCCATTACAGTTTGAGGAATCAATGTGAGCGAGCAGGAAGGAGTCCATCCATCATGTCTCCCACACAGCAGCACGCTCCAACCCAGAGAGAGCCGGCTCCCTGAACCTCACCTAACCCCACATCACAAATATAATTACACTGTGTGTCAGCCTGCTTTAGCTAACACCGCCCCGAGGACGTCCTCATCTGAACACCAGTGGGACTCAGCGCAGGTTCACAGGTGTCCTTAAGAGGACGAATACAGGGGAGCAATCAGCTGAGTCTGAAACTTTGAGATCAGTTTTTGGGGTGATGTAAATTAAGTGGGTGGATAAGCCAAAGTGAATTCAAACAGGGTGAGACAAGACACTCAGATAAACACCCATAAACTCACACAAGCTGCCAGTATTGACAATAACTGATTTCGATATGATTTTGATGATTTTGAAACAAATGAATTCACTCAGCTCTTTGTTTGTTTCAACATCCCTGTGTTACGGACGAGGCCTGGTAGTCTGCAGATTTCCTTTGACTTCCAGAGCTCCTAACGAGCCAATCATTGAGAGCACCTGTCCTCGTCACACCTGTGTTCATCAGCCAGGTTACTTTTTAAAAGGGTTTTTTTCTCCCTCATTTAGTGTGTGAAGCAACAGCATCATCATCATCATCATCCAAAAAAAAAAAAAAATAAAAAAACACTAATAAAAAAGTATCATTTCACTGCTGGTGAAAACTCAAGGGAGCCTTATACACAAAAGGCTCCTCTTGGCAAAGTAAATGTGTTCTGCACAAAACAGCAGCCAGACTGCAATTCTGTTGTTGTGATGCTGGACAGGACAAGTAGGAAAAGAAAAAAGAAAAAAAAAAATCATCATCATCAGTTGGTTGCTCAGTGTATGTGTGAGTGATTTTGTCAGTTTGTGTGAGTGTCGTGGGGTAAGAAGAGGTGTCTAGAGTTTTGTTTAAAGAGAAGAATTTAAGATCTCGGTTGAGATTTTGGATTTTTCCTTTGTAGTTTGATGTATTTATATTTTGGTTTGTCTACCGTTTTAGTAGGGTAGAATTGGTAGATGGATGTGGAGGTTGAAACCGCCACTCCATCCTTCAGACCTCAGAGGCCATTTTTTGGTGGGTTTTTTCTTTGTTAGTTTCCTTGTGTTTGATCACTGTCATTCACATCAAGACTTTGCTGAAACATGACGCCTGTTCCACATCAGTCCTCTTCTTTTCTCCACTGCTGACGTGTCAGACCTTTAACTGGGCAAATCCGTCAAAAAATGCGGCTCTTAGTGTGCCAAACCCATAGGTAGCAGTGTTTTTCTGACTGCCTGTGCTGCACTCTCAGACAGGAGATGCTGAGGTGGGAATGCACTTTTACAGAAGAACTGCAGAAATACAGTAAAAAGACTCCTTTCAGTATTGGTTGAGACTACTGTTCATGACTTTTTGGCCCATATAAGTGAAATTTTGAGATAAACAGTCAAACTTGTGAGGCAAAAGTTGAAATTTTGCCTTTTTATCTCAAAATTCTGACCTTAGATGAGCAAAAAAAGAGAAAGAAATCTCAGCAAAGCCAGTTTTTCAGTTTACATTGCACACACTCCTCTTTAATGTTGTGAGACATTTGGAAAAGCCTGAGTACTTTCAGCAGAAACCCTTTGATCATACACATTGAGGATTAAGTTGCAACTCTTACAGCTGATTTCAAAGCTGACAGCTGAGACAAATCATCATTTCAAAACTCTTTCAACCTGTAAGTCAGCTTCAGCCAAAAAAAGTAGGATAAATACAGCTCTGGTTCAAAACAACCCATATTACCTTTAATAAGTCAAGTTCAGGTCCCAGTTTGAGGATCATGCAGAAAAACCAGATAAATGGGACTGACAGAGACCATTAAACTGAGATCTGCAAACAAAGTAATAAAAAAAACACTCTTTGTTGTCCCTCATAGCTCTCATGATGTGTAGCTGACAAATATTTCAACCATTATCTGGTGGTTAAAGTGAGTCTCAGTCAGTCAGAGACAGACGCCTGAAGACATGAGGAGGAAGAGGAGCACGTCCAGAGCTCTGACATGTCTCTGTGAATACAGGAATTAACTCTGTGCTCATAAATATGTTGGCTGCAGAAGGAATTACCCATCCCATTTCAGGCAGCCAATCTTTCCAAAATCCCCTTTTCTCTATGCAAACAAGAGCAATTCATTTGAATAATTCTCCCTAAACCTGTCTCATCCACTTGTTTTCCCTTTGAGAGGCAATCACACGTTGTCTGCTTGTAATTTATGACCGCGGGTGAATCTGCCGAGGATTTACGGGGTTGCATTAGAACACACTCTTGTTATTGTGAAGCATTAAGGCAAATGGGGGAAAAATACACTCTGTAATGGAAAAAGACAGGTGCTGTCTGAGGTGGATGTTCACCCTCATGTGTTTCTCACACGATGAGGAAGATAGATTGCTCTGCACTCCTACTTATTCATTATACAAATTATGCAAATAGTTTATCAGGGTGAGATGTTTCAAAGAAGCTTTCCCACATTCCTGCTCAGCCTCTGTGCTGAATTAAGATGCCATCAGGACTTCATGTTTGTGCTTCTGTGGCTCTGTGGATATCTTGATTGTTGAGTTAGTGAGCTCACAGAGTGTTAGCGTTTAGCCTTGTAGCATGATGAGGCAGGCGGCAGCCATCAGCTCACACAGGTCTGCCTCCAATGTGGCCACTTAAAGGTTGTGTTTTTATCACACAATAACACTCAAAAGAAAATAAATAAAAGAAATTTCTACCACTCTCACCCTGTTCCCTGATCTATCCACTTACCTGTTCTCTCTGAGCAGAGGCAGAAAAAGCAAATAAAACAGAAAGTTTGTTTTTTCATTCATTTAAATAAAGACAAATATTTGAAATCTTTATTCCAAGATTTTTTATATTTTAAACAAGTAAAGCTTTGTTGGAAGAAAAAAGGTCAACCATAAAGGACAAGAACATCATGACACAAGTGGGTTATGTTTCTTGGGGGAAAAAATAACTACAACAAAAATCTGAGTCATAAGGTTTGTTTTGAAAATGAGCATAGCCCTGTTTCTCTTTATCCCCAAGCCTCATCTGAGCCCTCTGTATTTATTCCCTCTGCTTTAAGCACAGAAAATAACAGCAGTTTAGGTTGACAGGATAGTGAAGTTTTCATTCAGCTTTTCTTACAACCAAACAACTTTGTCCTTTTGGTTCATGTCGATTCGCAGCCAATGGGGAAACAGCGCATGTAGGAGACTCACAGGACCCCTTCAAGAAGAGCAAACACAATTTTTATGTCATTTTTAACACCAGAGGAGCAGTTATCTTCGTCAAGTACACTGCCTGACCAAAAAAACAAGTCATCACCTGGATTTAACTAAGCAAATAGGTACAAGCCTCCTATTGGATAATTACTGCATGAGTGATTATCTTTCATCTGGAAACAAGTTATTTAACCCCAGCTGATACAATGAGTAACTTCTCAATTCTTAAACAACTATGGAGAAAGACACATCCTGTGGTCATGGAAAAGCTGTTAGGGCCAACTCATTGGCATTCATCAAGCAGAGAAAACATCTCTGGAGATTGCAGACACTTCTATAATGGGGTAAACAACTGCTCAGCATATTATCAAAAACTGTGAGGATGGTGGGGAACCAATGTCTTCTCGGAAGAAATGTGGTCGGAAAAAAATCCTGAATGATTGTAACTGGTGATCATTTAAACATTTGGCCTAATCAAATCAAAGAAAAACAACAGTAGAACTCAAGAGTATGTTTAATAGTGGAAGTAAGAGAATTTCCACATGCACAATGAGAAGGGAACACAAGTGATTGAGATTGAACAGAAACTGTGGCTCCAATTTATCACTTGTATATCAACATCTGTCGTCAAATTAGCATCTTTAGCATTTTCCAATTATTCAAAAACTTACTAGTCCGAACCTTTTCACACCAACACTGTTACACTTCCTGTAACACAAACAATTTGTGTAGAAATCCAGACTTACTATCATAAGTTATGTTTTACCAGACACAAGTCACATTTCACAGATATGCACAGACACAATTCATGTACAGCACAGCAGAGCAGCCTCAAAAGAATTAACATATATTTTTTATGAGACATAAATCACATGGCACAGATACAGATATAGATAACAGCGACAAATTGCAAATAATGAGTAATGGATGCTTTTGAGACTGTTGAAGCATACAAATATGTTTTGACTCTGTATGATGTGGAACTGCCAGCCAACCATCGTCTGTCTTAGACTCAATGACTGCACAATGAGATTTCCACTTTGTCTTAGGGAAAACAAAAAGAAACAACAGATCAGAGATTTAAAGACGCAACCCAGAGACTGGCAGAGAGGACTGGAGGTTACAGGTGACTGCTTTTACATCAGGTGGATGTGGACTGAATCTGTCAGCACCCTCTAAAGGAAAGATCAGTGTAGCATGAACAGCAGAGCGTCAGCACCACCATGTGGCCAAATGAGGTAGATACATGCAGGCTGTTATTCTGTCAGGCCGATGATAATCGGAAGAACCTGTGGTCAATATAATTCACAAAATGAAAGTGAGAAACAGAAGAAGAAAAAAAATTCCATACTTTATCATCCCTGAAATGAAATTTAATTATTTCTCTGTGTTTGAACATACAATTCAGAGCGTCCTTGACAGCAAAACATTGAGACTAAGCTCAGAGTATTTGACCGCAAGGTTAGAATTTAGCAGCAGAGCCTCAAGAAAAATAAGTATCATTTAACACATCATGGTTAAGTCATAAGGTGTTAAGATCACTCACTGATATACTGTTTTTAGACAGTGGTGCACTTGTACCCCCTGTGGCTGAGACCTGTATTACATCATCAAACACTAAAAATGGACAGGAAGAAGTTTTCTCCCAAAGACAGTTTTTATGTTGAAGCACCGGGAATAACCTGTGTTTGTGTCCAGGCTTGCTACCAGACTTTGATGTCATCTGTCGTGTCATCCATGTAACTGTATTAGGGTGGTTGAAAGCATTAACTTTTGAGTAAAACAAGCTGAAATTAAAATTATTGCTTTCAACTAATTCAATGCATTTAGATGGATCCACTTGGCGCAATAAATTTAAAAAGATTCAGTTTCATTTTTAGAGTGTGGATATATATTTGAGAAATGTAACGAATACACTTGCTCAAGATTGTGTGTGCTGTTTTAATCTTAGAAAGAATAGTAACTTGGTTAAAAAAATACATTTTTAACAGTTTTTCTTTTATTATTTCCTAGACATTTTATGTGACACAATTTAGACTCCAGTCGACCCCTTGTGGGTTCTGGCCCCAAGATTGAGAAACACTGTTATAAACGAGTGTGCTATGTGTATAATCATCTTCAGTTCATTCACACTGTGCAGTATTCCTGTTTCCCCTTGTGGTGCAGAATTCACAACAAAATAACTCAACCAAATGTAGTAAATAACCATTTAATTAAAATACGCATGAAGAGTCATTATGTATAAACACAAATTAATCATAAAAACACTTTTATGGTGATGATACAGAATCAAAAACCTTTGTTCATAACAATTATATGAGGAAAAAACATGGCAGCATGATAAAATCCTTCACATTTAAAGGCAGAATGTGTATGAGGCAGAAAACAGCACATCCAGGCTGAAACCTGAAGACCAGGAACACCTTTGCACCCCCTACAGGAGAAAGACAACAGTGGGCAGGGGGAGGCCTGGCTGCAATTGTGTTAAAACAAAGGCATGAACTGGCAGAGCTCTGTGATGTGCAACTGCTGTAATTCTCCTTTACAACATAACTGCCACAAGTCAATAAAAGAATAAAGTTTTATTTCCTGATTCACTGCTTTCCTCCCTGCAGAGGCTGCTCCCTCTCCTCATTCACCCTCCAGCTCACACACAGGAACAAGGAAGGGACGTTCAAATGTGTGTTTACAAACAGCTATTGACAAATCCTGCTTGTCTCAAACAATGATCAACATGAGGCCATAAACACTGTGGCTCACACAGATCAGCTCTGCAGCTTTGGACGTGAATCATGAGAAAGGAAAGTTGGCGTCATCATACAGCAAGTTCAGCACAAATTAAATCTGTAAACAAGGTCATTTAACTTAACATCTTCCATCTTGTAAACTATGGAGATGTGTTGCACTGATGCAAACATGTTACAGAAGCTGATTTGGAGGCATTTTAAACAACCATTTCGAATGTCTGAAGACAGTAAAGTGCCTGAAGAGTACAATGTAGTAAAAAAATGACACTCAAAAAAATCAGAGCTCCTGCAAACTTCCTCATTTATGCACACAGATTTAAAATATTCTGCAAACACACAGAGTGAAAATAGATGTATTGTGTTTCTGAAAAACTTCGTTCATATATAGAAGTCATGGGAATTATCAGTGCCTCCGTTTTTTAATTGTTTCAGGAGGTTATTTTACCTTGCAAACACAAGCTGCCTGAAGAGGCATCAACGTGTTTTAAAGCAGAGTCACCCTGACCGACTGAAGTTTTTATCCTCAGCTCGACAGTGCTGCTGCAGCCTGTTTGCTTTTTTGTCAAGGTAAGGGCTCAGCTGTTGACAGGATATGACTGTTAGACTGTGACATTCACAGGCAGCTATCCCCCCAAAGATTCAGTACTGTTATCTTCCAGACGCTGGAAGCCTTTGCTCCGAATGACTGTGTTGGAGCCAAAAACAAACACTTGAGTGCAACCCTAATGACCTGTCTATCAATCCTGACTGAATTAAGAAGAAACCCACATTATGAACTACTTGTTATTCAAGTAAATAACAAGGTACAAGGTATTAGTAGTAATAGTGGAAACCAGAGCAGGACTGTCTGACAAAAAAGGGGGGACAGAGCAGAAGAAAGCTAAACAGGAGAGTGATAAAGCATGAGCTAAAGGCTAAAACAAGGGCTGGAGGCTAAAACGCGAGCTAAAGGCTCAAGGCCCACGTGCAGCGGTTATACTGCAGTGGTCTGTTCAGACTCAAGAGTCTATCAATAAAATGAAGCTTCCTGCTACGCTAAATGCCACTTATTTCACCCACTTTCTTCAAATTTTGAAAATTCAAAAAGCTTCACGTAAGTGTGGCTTCACAGGAGACAGCCTATCGTCCACACCATGCATTCACCTTAACACACTGCTGAAGCTGCCTCCCCAAAGGGCTCAAACTGACCAGGATCTTTTGTGAGTGACACACTGACAACAGACAATGGCAACCAAACTGAACTCTCCCTTCAAAATTGAACACAGACTCGCCTCCTGCAGCTCTTAAGGTCTTACTCCCCGACAGAATTGGGAAAATCCACACGTGATGTCCGTCACTATGCAGCACTGTCAGAAGAACTAACGACAAACCATAAAAACTGAATGCAAATCCAAAGAATGACAGATTTAATATTAACATAAAAGCAAACAAATCAATGAGGATTTTGTTCTGTTTGGATCAACAGACTCATTTGGTATCATTATCTCCACGACTGAGAAGAAACAGATCTGTCTCATAGAAATTTAATCTTGTTCATTGTTGGTGATTTCTGAGATATTTGTGTGCAAAAATGTAGCTTTCTCTCAAACTGCTTGGTTGAGCACTTTGTTCAAAAAGAAACTATGTTCACTTTAAAGTTCATTTTTCTGTTGTTGTCCTCTTCAAGTGGAACAAAGAAATGAGCCTGAAGTGGAGCTGCAGCTCTGCATAATCATTAATAAGAGAAGCTGTCAAATACTCAGACTCACAGTCCATAACACAAGCTGTCAAACAGAAGGAACTTGTAGGTAAACATGAGTCACGGGTCTTCACTGAAGGGGGGGGGCAGGTATCTGGTGGAAAGAATGAATGTTATGTGGAGTGTGAGAGGAACCAGTCCATCCGGATGGAGACAGTAGCTTTGTGTCTGTGCTGAAAGACACTTCATCCAGTCTGGTGAGCTTGAGGAGTCAGACTGGACTCTAATGGAGCAAACCAGGAGTGTTAAAACAGCACTCTCACTGCAACTACAGCATTTTTTTTTATTTTACAGCATCCAATCACAAGCAGATCAGCAATTTTAGATCCTTCATAAAATCATAAATTACTGTCCATCAGCTGCTTCAAAAAGCACGAGTGTCTGTTCACGTTTGGATTCAGATGATTCCATGAGTCATTTTTGTCTCTGTCACAGTGCTAGTAACGGTTAGCATCATCGTACGAGGATACATCCGTATCAAAGTAGTCCTCCAGCGTCCACTGCAGGGTCTCGAATGTGGGTCGATCGTACTCGTTCTTCTTCCAGCAGTCCATCATGATGTCGTGCATGATTTTAGGGCAGGAGGGTGGGCATGGCATCCTGTAGCCCTGAGTAACTTTGTGGACTACCTGCATATTTGACATGGCTGCAAGAAACCAGGAGAAAAGTGGAAAATATTTATGTGATGTTTTCGACCTATTTAAGGTGTGGCAATTCACAAAACTGGGCTCAGAAGATTAAAGCACTACTGGATGAACAAAAGTTAAAAAGTGAAAAACACTTCATTTGTATTTTATAACATTTAACCACTTACATCCTATCCAATTCTGGCCTGCATACTATGCTATGTTTTAAAGCTTACGACTATAGAACCATAAGGTCAAAATTCATGAATGACACCTCATTTGAAAGATTAAAGTCTTTAGTTTTGGAAAATGCCATGTTTTAATTTGTGGCTAATGTTTTAATCAGGATAAATGTAGCTGAAACACCTTTTTCCTGGTAAAGAGTTTAAGCTAGTCATAATTGTGATAAATGTGGCTTTTCTTCTGAACAAGTAGAAATTCCCACAAACAGCCAAGGCTACAAGCAAAATCTGACCTGAAGAAGATTTTACACCCTCTGTGGTGTAAAATCCCCCACACTTTATAATTGTGCATGAACTCTCCAGCCCTCATTCATCAAACGTGCAACTGGTTTAATGGGTGAACTTTCATTTCCATTTATCAATCCAATCCACAGGTACAGACTGGAGTCTGACTGCAGCTTCTTTCAGTCAACAAACATTTTTAATGGTGAATTTTCAATGTTTCTAGACCTGAACTGAAACAAATAAATTATTGTGGCTACTTACGGTTTGATGTTTCAGATTAATGAAAGTTTAAACAGGGGATGCTTAAATTGAATGTTCTAAACTCTGCTGCCAACATCTCGGCTTCGTTTCTCTCTACCTCTGTATCTATGGCGTTTATCTCCAGCACAGAGAAGTCTCCTTTGTCCCTTAAAATGTCCCTCCATGACAAACTTTGTGGTAGCTGAACCTTGAATATTTAGGGATGTTTCATCTAAAACTCTACAATCAGGGCCTCTGTGAGTGGCGCTCAATCTGCTAATTTTGAGTTCAACATCAGACTTTGTAATGCCGCTGCTGCTCTGCATCTGTACTTAGACGTTGTTGCAAGACCTATCACCTTGAAAGAAATATTGTCACACTTTGATACCACAGTATGAGATACCGTCACACCCCGAAAAATTACAACAGCGTTGAGTGAAGTCTTACTTGGGTATGGTGCCTGTCCAAATGTCATGATCTCGTACAGCAGAATCCCAAAGGACCAGACATCAGATTTGATGCTGAACTTGTTTTCTGAGAGGGCCTCTGGGGCGGTCCACTTCACAGGGAATTTAGCCCCTTCTTTGGCTTCATAAACGTTTTCACTCTCTCTCTATAGATACCACAAAACATAAAGACAATTTCACAGTAAGTTGCTCAGTCTTAGTGTAAATAAACACACTCCTGCAATATTTGAACTTAATTATTACTGCTAAACTTCATAAAGAATCAGTAGACAAACTTATTTTCTGTAATCAGACAGAGCACAGTAACTCTTTGAATATCACCCACCATGAAAACTCTGGCAAGGCCGAAGTCAGCCACTTTGCAGATGTTGTTCTCTCCCACCAGCACATTCCTGGCTGCCAGGTCTCTGTGGATGTAGTTCTGTAACTCCAGGAAAGCCATACCTGAAGCCACCTGAGCAGCCATCTCGATCTGGTCAGTGAGCTTTAGCGTGGCCCCCTTATCCTCTGTGAAAAAGGTTGGAAAGACTAATCATCAGTCCATCCCTGTTAATCTTTGTCACTATTAAAAGAAAGTCGTTGAAAATTATTTGAAGGATGAAAACTCCATTTTCCATGAGCACCCCCCACACACACACACACACACCCCCCACCCCCCCTGTGGGAAAGATGCTTCTCAAATATTGACAAGTTCCTGGATGTTCCTACTGATCCGGGTAAATTTCTCAGTATGCAACTGACCAGTCTACCTGGCATACTGTTTCCCACAATGCACGGCGCTAATGTCGTTTGTCAATTTGGGGGCGCTCAGGTTGACGTGAATGACTGACACCTACTGGAATAAATCAGCTCAACTACAGTACAACAACAAAAATGTAAACGGTCCAAGAGATGACAGTGAAGTGACACGAAAGAAACAGCGGTAAATCTGCTCACTTCATCATGAACGAGCTGTTTACTTTTACCAAATTCATAAAAACCTGTAAATTATTTATCACTTTTTTTTTTTTCAACTAACAGCCTGCGTGGTTATTGGGGACACAGTTTTTCTCATCAGCTGTTAAAAACAAAAAACAAAAAAAAAGTCAGTTTGTTTTCAATACACGTTATCTTTTGGTGCAAGATTAAAAATCAAATATGGCGATTTTGCTGTAATAAACTTCTATACCTTTGCAAATTTTATAAAATCTGGACTCTAATCTCTCTCTCTGAATTTGTTGTTTTTCTTGATGAATTAAAAATGTTCCTTGAACCACTAAAAATAATGAAAACACCAAAAAAATTCTAAAAACAATTTACAACTCCTCTTCCCTGCCCATGCTTAATTTCTTTTTTTTTTTTCTATGTATCTTATTGACATCTAATTTAACCTATCTACTTTTATTGCTCCTGTAACTTCACTCCTGATTGATATGGTGAATTAATGACTGAAATGCCAAATGTACTCTTGGTTTATTTATGATAAAGTTAAACATTAGAAGAAAATCCATCAGCCCCACTTCCCTTAACAGAAATCCAGAGTAGTGTACTACTAAACAGGTCCAACAAAACAGTCATACTACATACTACTTTCACAAGTAGTATGTAGTAGGTGCTTTGGAAAACAGCTGAAGTAAATGACAGAACACAAACCTTCTTTTTAACCCTACTATATACAACATTTCCCTCTTTAATGTTTTATCTCATCATAATGTATCTTTACAGGCCTGCTATCACACTGATCTAATGAACACATTACCCTCTGACAGTAGACAGTATAGTTCCTGATGTGGGGGCAGAGTTCAGATTAATAACAGCAGGACATCAAACGCTTTTGTTGTTCGTGTCACCTGGTTGGCAGCACTGGACTCTGAACCCCTCGTAAAGTCTCACGTTATCACATCAGTGGAAAAAGTGAGTCAGCTTACTCCTCAGGTAATCCAGCAGGCTGCCGTTCCTCATCAGCTCAGTGATGATGTAGATGGGCTCCTCCACGGTGCACACGGCGTACAGCTGGATCAGCTTGGGGTGCCGCAGCTTCTTCATGAGCTGGGCCTCTCTCAGGAAGTCTTCAGGGTCCATGGAGCCTGTAAACAGTGTGCAGAGACCGAACGTTGAGACAGCAGCAATGATGAAGTGGTGCAGCAACATCTGACATTTCTTAATTTTGATCTGTTACTTTTAGGCAGTGTCATCCTGAGTTGATGAATAACTGTTTTTAAGTGTTTTCTTTTTTCTTTCTGCTGCAACTTCAACTTCATCACAACCTCATTCACAAGCATTATTGAATGCAATGTCCACCTTTTATTTGTTCGTCATGAACACAACAAATAGTTTGCAAAGTTCAGTTTTCAAAGATTGAGCTTTATTTCACAAACAGGTCCTGTATCCTTAACCCTTTAATGACCTCCTCGACCAAATGGTTTAGCCCATTTAGATTTAGAGTTACTATATTTCAATAAGAGGAGTGCCTAACTTAATTCAAACTGATTTGGCCGTCTCTAATAAATGATAAATGTATGTGATGGATCTTGAGCCTCAAGAACCTTTTTTTTGTTGAGTTTTTGTTGCTGAGTTGTTAAGATGATATTTTAAAGGTATTCAAATGTGCCTTTTTTTTCACCTTGTTCTTTTAGTTTTTCATGCAAAATGAATGCTTTGTACAGTAGCATTCAATCACAAGTAAAAATGAATGTGAGAATTACTAATGATTGCACTTCAGTCAAGATAAAAAAAATTGCCTTCCCTTTGTTACCTTTGTTTCCCTTTGTTGAAATAACATTGCTCAACATTTTGTGGCATACAGAGATCAAAATGTTCAATGCCCTGGATATTTAATTTTTGTGACTTTTCTACAATCTGTGGTATTTTTATGGAAATTCTCACCTTTGGGTAGAGGCCAAAATTGTAAAAAACTGAAAGGTTTGATCAAAAACAAAATAGATTTTGGCTATTACTCACCTGTTGTAATAAAAAATGTAAGCAGAAAGTATTTCTATTCATTTTTTCTTGGTGGGGTAGTTAAAGGGTTAATACTTCCTTGCACAAAGAGTTTCTCAGAGTGACATATTCAAGGAAAAATCTCAGGATAAGGACATTTACATGGTTGCTTTACTGCCACTCTGAAAAAAAGCACATCCACTTAACTAAGCAAACAACAAAATAGCTCAACTTGGCTCTACACCACCTTGCTTTTCGTAAATAGACTAATTTCTTAAAAGTTTGTCAATTTTGAGAGGAGATCGATGAGTTTCTTTCATGTCTCAAGGTAGGGCTTAAAGCACCATCTAACAGACAAAACCATGTTCATGCAATGCTGAGTATCACATATCTCTCATCACTTCTTTGCAGACTAGTTTTTTTATTTTGGTTTTCACATTTTAAGTCATAGGAAAAAGGGACTAGCTTACCAGGCTTCAGGGTCTTCACTGCCACAGACGTAGAGTCGTTCCACACGCCTTCATACACCTCACCAAACTGACCAGCTCCCAGCTTCTCATGCAGCCGTATGGACTCACGCTCAATCTCCCATTGGTCAGCAGTGTTATAGGACAGACCGTGAGTCTGTGGAGCCTCCATCTACACAGACAGGGCGAGTCATGGTAAACAGACAGGTCACAGTGACTTCAGGGAGAAGAGGGGGTGAAAGTAATGACAAAACCAAGATGAAGAAATTTAGCTGTTTTACCCTCAAACATGGTTCACCCAGACGCAGACAGAGACCATCAGACTGCTTGGAGTAATGTGCCACCAGCTCTTTCAGCGTAGCAAAGGATCTGGTCCTGGACAGATAGTAGTGCCCGTTCTCCAGTTTATGAAGCTTGTAGTGCTTCACCTTCTCACCGTCAAGCACTGAAAGTCAAGACAATATGCGGGAATAAGACAAGAGTCAAGAGACAAAGACTGGGCTAATTTTTGGCAAAGTTGTTGATAAAGAGTCTGTCATGATTACTAGCTGTGATTATGCAATAGGGAATGAACGGTTTATAAGATTGACAACTGAAATCTTGTCACATTTTGTGGTCATGGTTTTCGATTCAGGAGGAAAACTTTTGTTTCCCCTCAGGTACCTGTTTGTGTTTCATTCATGCAAAAACTACGCAGAGGCTTTTACCAACTGAATTGACCTGTTGCATCTTCCTCTGGATCTTATGGAAATTTTTCTGTCACCGGGGGTGTGCTTGATTTTGCCATGTGCCCCAAAAATATTGCCAACAGGCTCAGCAAACATTCTCCGGTCTTTTTCCTTCACTTTATTTTATACAGCACAACAATACACCTATCTACATTCAGTGTCACTAGCTGCTGATGGGTAAGTTGGCATTAGCAGTAAAGGTCATTTTTATCTCATTCCAGGAACAAGGAAAGGTCTAATGCTTTAATGTTTAAACCAGCTAATACAGCTAATACAGTAGAGCAAAGGCCAGCAGCATCAACACAAGATAATGACATTGACAGTATTCAGTAAGGGGCGTTAACAGTGATTTTAAATGCTCAAAGCGTGTCTTTCTGTATTAGATTTATTTCATTTTAATCCAAAAAAGGACCTTTTTTTCTCTCTGTTTTTCATTAAGTAATAGCACATACCAGTACTATAAGAAGGAGACCAGGTCAATTATGACTCTATTTTTTATGTTACTGTACCCTGAATTTTTCATCAGCCACTCTTGATGATGCTGATTCATTCTCAACAGCAAAATGATAGTAAACAAGGGACAACCAGACCACACTTTGTATCAAACCTGTCTCTGCCTGTTGACTCTGTGGCAAAAAGGTCAGTGTATGTCTCAGGCTGGTCTGCAGAGTGGCGACATAATAGCAGCTACACAGATGTGAGAGCAGCCCAAGGGAGCAACCATATCTAATAGAGAAAGCTGAGCAACATTTTGTCCTGCAATCTGGACACATGGCCGCTATCCTCAACAAAGTCACTTCAGCCACCAGAGGTAGAGATCACAGCTACAATATTCACTTTTCTGAAATCTGGCTGTTTAAAGACAAGTAAAAGAAGAATTTTAACAGGAACCTAAATTGAGAACATCACAACAAATATGTTTCTTTTTACCTGACAGGGAGAGGTCTCCTTTCTGACTCTCACAGTCTCTGATGAGGAACGCTCCATGCTGGTTTCCCTCTGCTGTCAGAAGCTTCTCTGAATCCAGCCTCTTGGTGTCTGAGAAAAACCATCTGTAAATCATGGACCAAACACAAAATAATCAGGCATATCAGACTCTGAAAAAAGGAAATGAATATATCACCTATGTTGCTAAAAGGTTGAATCTGCTGTTCAGTGGTCATTTAACTGATAACAATTGGCGTATTAAAGGCCTCAGTCAAAGGTTGTGGTCACAACGGCCATCCTTACCAAGCCCGCTTCAAACAATAAGTCCAGTTTGTTTGACAAGTGTGAAAAATTAAAAACAACACTCTGTATAGATTCCTAAGCCAGCAACCTGTAAAAAATGTGCCTGTGTGTGCTGTGGTTTAATCACTCATTATCATCATCATAGTGATGTCAAAGTAGTAGTCACAAACTTCAAGTACAGGTATTTCTATTTTTGGAAAGCCTGAGATGATTTTGCTGAGCTCAGGCCATGGCTGTTTGCTGCTGTTTTTATATAAACCTTTACACAACCAGGTATGTTTGCTTGTAAAACTGCTGTTTATGCACATTTAAATGCACACAAACTGCACCAGTACACAGAGGCAAATATTCTAGCAGAGCAATTTAGGGGGTATTTAACAAGTCCAGAATTTTGACAGTAAAATGACAAACAATAAGGAAATGTGGGAGTTGGATTTACCAGCAGGAGGCCAATAAAACTTGAACTCTTTTTATGATGCTGAAAGCTCAGAGTCCCACATATGCCACTGTTCACAGATCAGTACATGATAATGCTTGTGATTACATACCATTGAGTTGTATAACTCATTCTTTTCTATTCAGCCTTCAATCACAGGTTTAAGTTTAGGATTCATGGAACATTTTGCACAAATAGTCCCAGAGTGATGTGGGGAATTTATACTATTTTTTTCTATGTGACTAAATGAGAAAAAGCAGAGAAAAGCTGAAGAGAAACAGGTTACACAAGCCAGCTTAGCTAAAGGTGTATCCCAGTTAAAGAAATGACTGTAACTAAGTCACATGCACGCAATCAGAGCAGTGCACTTCTTCTGAAGAGTTTGGATAGACATTTTAGCATGTAAAGGCTTTTTATGATGCTGGAGTGGCTGCAAGAGGCCAGACTGTAGCTTCAATAGAGACACAGTCATAACAGCTGTGAATCACAGCCACACACACACACACACACACACACACACACACACACACACACACACAAACACACACACACACACACACACACACACAAGCACACACACACACACACCGCTGAGGTTCCTGTTTTTCAGAGATTTTCCTTGTGGGAATCATTAACATGTGAGGCCACATTTCCTGGTTATGGATAATCATTAACAAACCATTTCACTCTGCAGGGCATACAATTAGGTTTTACAGTAAATCCCCACTCAGAAAAATGCTCATGAAATACATATTTGGATAGTTATTGATAACCTTCAAAAACAAGTCACAAATAGTAAATGTTAACCATTCCTGAAAACGATGTTTGTAGTCTGTACTGAATTGTCATTTTGTAATGAGACAAGAGAATACGCGATGGGAACCAACCAACAACTACCTGGTGACAGGGAATTGATCCTGTAAATCACTGTTTACCAGCGGGGCCTCCCTACGGTTAATGGAAATACTTTGAACCCCTTCAATAAACAAAACACACAACTATATTTGTGTATTCCAAGTAAATCTCTGCATTTATAGGAACTCTTTTGATACCTTCGCTAGTCGGCACCAGAATCATGGAGTTGTACCTCTGGTTGCTGCTTTAATGCTCTAAAGCTCTACTACCTGAATGCAGATGACAGGTATCCACTGTGGCTTGGTTTCTCTGTGTGTTGATATAATGAATAGGGATTAAGATACATAGAGGCAGCGTCTTGTTTAACTGACCAAGAAACACTCAATTGGAAACATGAGCAACCAATACAGGGATGTGGATGTAAACCTGAAAGGAGGACTGAAGCCTTCTGGAGCTAGCTCTGCTACCTTTCGTCACGCTCTGTCACTGCCACGCTGTCATTATTTAACACACTTTCTGCTATTTTATCATTTCTATTTCTGCTCTTATATTATTTCTTTGTATTTAAAGTGGCTGTGAGGAAAATCTGTATGAAGTGGTTGCAACAACATCCTTTGGCTAAAAGACTTGCGGAAACTGTTGTGATGTATATGATATGAAAGTGGAGGGAGATTAGATCTTCTTTCTAACCTTACTTTTCTTTGTTCAAGATAATTATTTATTTTATTCATACAATGAGACAAAGTAAGAGAATACCAGATGGCAGAGCAGCATCATACTTATCGCAGAGACATGGCTAAAGAAGCTAACACCAGGCACAACACCACATTGGAAGGATTTCACTTGCTGCGAGCGGGACTTAATAGACTTGTAAACTTGTGTTTTAGCCTTTGGCACCTGTTTTAGCCTCTAACCTGTGCTCAATCACTCTCCTGTTTGGCTTTCTTCTTCTCTTCTGTCCCTTTTCTGTCAGACAGTCAGGCTCCTGTTCCAACCATTACTACTGAATAAACAACAAAAAATCATTATTAGCAGAGAAAAAAATACAGATCTCTCTTCTCACTACTAAACTTCGTCAGCCGGCGTGGTGTTGTCATAGAGACTTTGCTGTATATCAATCCAATTCAATCTGAATTCCCCATTCCTAGGTATCAGCATTTAGAAATAACCTATTATAGCACTGATAACCTCGTTTTAAATAGGGGATTATGATCAGGCATATATCTAGATATGAGATTTTTTGAAGGTGATGTAGGAAGTCCTCATGGTCTCTTTGAGGTAACCTTTGTGTTGCTTATTAATAATTTAATGTGAAGCACTCAGCGTCTTCTAGCCTTGAAAGATACTATATGATTAAACCGTACTTACTCACTATCTTATCGACGGATTAGTCATTGAGTATGAATTTAAACTTCTGACTTAATCAGATCTGGGCATTTCATGACCCACAGGCATCATCCAGCCCTTTGCCTGAACCAGTTTGGCCATGTGTGGATGTATCATTTGGACATCAGTGGGACTTCTGTTGCTGCCTTGTATTGAATACAAATGTGTTACTTGTTTTCCATTCCCACATTATTTTTCCTCCTGGGTTGCACATGCAGGTATTGCAGGTATTGGCAGTTTATGTTAATATCACAACAGCAGCTTCCTGTAAGAACACATCTCTTTTATCAAATAAACTTTTACTAATGACTCCAGCCAGAGGATGCAGTCTCCATATCCTAACTTGTATAAAATAGTTCAGTGATTTTGATATCCAGCTGCCACCACTCAAAGTATGACTCTTTCTGAACATTTAGAGTCCAGCTGATCTGCTGTCACAACTGTGCCATAAGGAAGTTTGATAAATCAAAACAAGGATACAGTCTCAGTGATTATCCCCTGTTGGCTGCACTTTTCATACCTACCTCAGAAATTTACCCAGAGTCCAGTGCACTTGTTCAAATAGGCAGGATTTTTCTAACAGAAAAAAAGAACCAAAAACCATCAAAAGCAACCTTTGGGATTTATATGAAGTTGATCAATAGGTGGTTTGTCGCACACACATAACCTGCCTGCACACTTTTATGAATGTTTATTTGGTTAACAATAAATCAAAAGGTGATGTAAATATTGTTTTAATACATTTTCAATTATATATTTAACATACTCCACCTTTCCGTATCCTTATCATAACATATGTTTTTAGAGGTTGCAGCTCAACACTTTATTTATGGCAATAAAATTAATATTGAGCATGATAAAGTTTAGCCTACATTTCTGATCTTACTTCAGACTTATCCTGTTGTAACCTGAGGCCCTCAGCCAAAGCTCTGTACACCGTCCCCTAATCACAGCTGGGGACCAAAGATGACCTTTGACCCTCTCTTTCAGAGCTCAAACCCTGTGGAACAACCTGCCTGGGAAAATCAGAGTAACAGACTCCCTGTCCTCTTTTAAAAACACTTTTTTATTGATGTGATGGGAGATTTCAGCTGAGTGCATTTTAATCATTGTATTTGATATTGTTGCCTTCAACTTTTCTTTAACAGGAGGATGTTAAAATCTCTCTCTTTTGTGATCTGAATTATTTTTAATCCCATTGTTGTGTTATCCTACTTATCTTTTCCTTGCTCTATTAAATACAAATGATCATTATTGTTTCAGACATTCACAACAATCCCAGTCTGTCAAGTGGCCTCACTGCAAAATGAATCCCTGACAGGAGCTAGTCAACAAGATCAACTCATCCGACACATTGTATTGATGAACAAAATATATAAATAATACACTTTGAGAAAGATCCTTGTTATGTTTACAAGGATTACTCATTTCCACGTTAGTGCAATGTGCTGAGAGGAATGGAAATCTGCCATTGCTGATATTGCAAACCTGGGTAATATGACAGAAAGAGCACAGGTGATGATTTTATAACTTCACTTACGGTTCAGCATCAATACTCTCCAAAGGGGCGACATAATTGGCGGGGATATATCCCTTTTTGGAGGCTGAGACCCCGGTGAGGGCTTTGGCGTACCACCAGTCTCCTGTGCTTTTATCCAGAGCTTCTAATTTGTCCCCCGTGTTAAAGCTCAGGTCCTCGTCTGTGCGCCCTGCGTAATCATACTGAGCGATGTAGAGCACGTTTGAGCTGGTTCCTGGAGGATTTGGTAAAATTCTGTTGGTGTGAGGACTCCGGTTTGTGGTTTCATCTGCTCCGGGGTTCACTATCACTGTGTCAGGTTGGTCCTTGCTCCACTTCCCTCCTGCGTCGGTTTGGTCCGATTTTTTAAAGCACGTCAGAAATCTCTGACAACACGCAGACAACCTCTTCTGGATCTCCATGGTGTGCGGTTTTCAATCTCAGCTCCTCATTCTGCTCTTAGAATAAACTCGGAAAGTCTGGTGAAACCCCGCTCATGATCCAGACTCTGAGGGAAACAGCACTGAACCGTGGGGCGGATGAACGCGCTCTTTACCCTCAGCACACACCCACCTCCTCCGACCGAAGGTTCACTGTGGAGTTTCCTACTGGGATGAATCTCAACTTTTACCTGTAGTCTGCTCTGGCCCATTGGACCGGAAGTACTCACTCACCTGTTGAGGTGAGTGCGCCCTGAACCTCTCAGTGAGGAGGAGCGAGGAGATATGTCTCTGACTGACAACCTTAATGGACTTGTTAATAACAAAGGGAGAAAAGACATATTCATGATCTAGGACGGAGGATTAGGGCTGTGTTGAAAAAAAAAAAAAAAAAAAAAAAAAACAGCAATAGTCCGAAAACTTTGTTTTTTGGAACTGAGATTTTTACTAACCCTTTTTACAAAATCCACAAAAACATTACTTTATCATTTCATTCATGATATTTTTTGTGTCACATTTGAACCACTGGGCAATTTTGCATACTATTTTGATATGTTTTATTGATTTTTTTTTCTTAGTTAATGTGCATTATTTCATGCAGAAAACACTTTGAAAAGTAACTTATTCGATGTTATTCTTGCTGCAACTTCTTGAAAGTAAAGTAATGATTTTCCTGCCAATATGTGAGTGGATGATTTCATGAGAGCAGACATTCTGAAAAGGGCCAAAATACAACTTCAGCTGACTGTAGTGATATGAAAATCCTTAAGGTGGTAGAATATGTTTTTGTTTTTTGTTTTTTTGTTTTTTGTTTTTTGTTGTTGTTGTTGTTGTTGTTGTCTTTTTAAATTAGCAGGTTTTTCAAGAAACTTTTTATCATTTTGATGAGGTAGAGGTCTTTGAACTCATGTATCAAATATGATGCATTTGGCTTTATAGGGTTAATCTCATAGATTTAAGAGAATTAAGACATAGATTCAAGAGAATCTGAGAGGAGCCAAGGAAAATAAAAAGCCAAAAAGTTATCATTATTTTTGAGAGTCCTATCTCTTATTGTCACTCTTGCCAGAAGCTTCTTACAATTAAAAAAAAAAAACTGTTTTGAGCTGCAACAGTTAACAATCATAGAACATGGCTTAAAACCAAGCAGCAACCTGTGGTCTGAAAATATGAGAGTGTACAGGATAGTTTTAAAATCTGCTGTTAGTCAAGTGTCCGCTTGAGGCTGGCTCTGGAAGTACTGGAAGTCACACACACACACACACCAAGCCAAAAACAGCTCTTTTCACTGCAGAAATTGCATGTTTACAGTCTGGTATGAAACCTGTCTTTTGTCTGAATCACTGATTTTGTTAACATTACGCATTTTACAGGGGGGTGAATTTTTTTTTTCCAACTCTGCAGTTCATAAGATATTAATCAGAGGTACGGCCAAGATCACATGACTGACAGGGACTCATTAGCTGTAAGTTTGGAGACTCCTTACCTGTCCCATTTCCAATATTGCTGCACCAGCTGTTTCACTTCAAAATATGGCTTAAGAAAGAGACGGTTGATGTCATGGAGACTACATCCATTATTATAAAGTCTATGGGCATGACGTGAAAGACCCAGGCCACCCCATCGAAACAGAAAAACATGCTGTGACCACCTGCACTGCACTCTCAGACAGGAAATGCTGAACTGTAATATTTAAATCTAAATCAACACCCTGACAGTTCATTTTGATGTGCAAAAGTTGATTCCGTAAAGAGAAAAAGAGAATGATAACATAACTCCTTTATGAGTGTAAAAATGTAAACCTTTCTTTTCTTGATACAACTCTCCAGTGTGAAAATGTTTGTATTTAGCAGCCATCACTATTTAGCCGGTAAAGTACTTTACTTTGGTCACAAGCCAGCTGAAGTATGAAGAAATAAAAGTAAATATCTCTGAGAAATTCACAATCTATAGAAGACCATTAAGTATGATTTGAGATGGAAAACGTTTAAAATAGAATTTTTATTTTATTTCTCATGAGAGGATTTATCCTCTCCTGGCTTCAGGTAAACAGTGTCCTTCCAGATGTTCCTCTGAGGCGTTCCAGCTTCTTGCGCCTGTCTCTTCCTGAGAGGGAAGACAAAATTTTTGTTGTTCAGTTTTATACTGTTCCTCTTCTTCTGGAGCTTAGTGCAGGATATAAAAAGCATATTGTGTCCACTTACTTGTCTCTTGTAGAATATAAACTGATTTAAGCTGATTCCTTAACGTTGTTGCACTCAGACCACCCAGTTGTTTAAGTCACCTGTAGTTGTTGAAGGTTATAGCCAGGTCTGTAGGTCTGTAGGGTCATTAGGGTCATCATTCAGATGAAGGATTCTTTTGTTTTTCTAATGAATTCATTTTATCAGTAACAAAGAACATTTGTTGTCTGTGATTCTTTGTGAAATACATGTCATTTTTGTTCATCAGTAAGAAATATTACCTTAGCACACTTCCTAAAAACATCTACAGGTCTGGACTTGTTATTTTTATTCATGCTTTTATTCATTTTCAAACAAAAAGAGACAAAGAGGATGGAGACAAAGAATCCACAGCGGTCTGTTAAGCTTNCCTGATCTGGCTGCTTGTTCTTGTAGCAGAGGGGACAGACCTCTGATCTGGTTTAACACTGAGGTCAGGAACTCATGAGCGTCCTAAAAACACACAGATACTGGAGTTAACACACGGAGTAGAAGGTACCGTGAGGATGTTCAGTGATGAATCATGAAACAAGCTGACTAACTTTCTGTGTGTGGTCCCTGAACTCTGGTGCCTGGGCTGAGACGGCCGTCTTAAAACAGCACAAAAGCTGGTTCTTTGTTTCAATATCTATGGATGAGTGAGCATCTCTGATCGCCTTGAACCATCTGCAAAGAGACAAAAAAGAGTTGATTTTGTTCTACAGCTTTGTGGAGAATCCTGAGAACAACATTTATGTCTTTATGTTTCTGTGAAGATGGTTTTGATACTTTACTTGATCAGCTGTGCTTCAGGGACTGGACTCCAGACCTTCTCCTGGTGACAGACGTCTTTAACAAAGTCCTTCAGTGTTAGAAGACTCTGCAGGCTGGAGTTCATGTAACATGTCAGCAAGATGTTTGGAAACCTGATACAGAAACACAACAAATCAAAGCACATTTCAGCATCATAGTTCCTTTAGACCAATCACAAACATCAGCCTCTTCTAGGGACTTTGGAGCTCATCTCATAAAATAAAAGAATCCTTTAATTCATCCACAGGGAAAATAACTGAATGTCAATAGCAAAGGATGGTGTATACTGCTATAAAATTCTAATAAAAATACACTTAGATATAACAATGCAATGATTGTAACTAGAAAAAAATATGGATAAAAATATTGACAATTAGAAGTATGTACAATCAAAATCCAAGTCTGAAATGTGCACCGACTTATGACAAAGGTTAAAACAACAATAACACGGTGGCTGTATTACATGTTAAGATGGTAGCAGTTCTTAAATTGCACCAGAAATAAAAACAAGTCTGAGTTAAACTTTAAGAGAAGAGATAGAATAAGATAAAAGGTTTGTGCAGATGTACTCACCCGTAGGGGTCCACGCTGAGGTTATAGTTTCTTATATTGGGGCTTGATCGACCAGTTTGTTTCCTATAAAGAAAAATAACACACACATGGTGAATAAACATGAAAACAAGGCTCAGAGCTCAGAGTACGCTGTGTGTGTTAGTAACTTTCTGGGACATGGAGATAGTTTTTAACATACTTGTGTTGTTGGTCACGGATGCATGCCTCAATGATGAACTGCTGAATGATGAATTCATCATGAGGAACATTCGGTAAAATCATCACGGTTGCTGTGTCCTTGCGCTCCTTGACGTGGCGACGAACTTCATGGGGTTCTTCAGTGACTGTTTTTAAAATCACCACCTTGTCCTGGTCAAACTGTCCACAATTCTTTTTAAGATTTTTAGGAACTCTACATGAAGAAGACACAAACTGAGTTTAAGTATTTTTGTAATTCATTATTGGTTCAAGAGAAGTGACAAAACAGACCCACAGACAAGTTTACAAATGAGGTGAAAAACATCTCAGAATTTTAAGTGTTTGTACTTTAAACTTCCCAAAGACAAAGATGTGATATCCAACAAAAAGAGACCTGAAGAATGACTTCTTGGCTATTATAGATATTAAAATCAGCACAGAAATAGTATCATTACCTGCTCTGAGGTGTCTCCTGTTCCTCCTGAGTGTAGGAAGAAACTTCATTTTCACTCTGTTGAGAAAAAGGAAAAGTCATTGTTCAGTGATGTGAATACAAACTTCATCATGAACTGTCTTAGTTTTGTTTAATCCCCTGATTAAGTCCACACACCCAGTTATTTTATCCTACAATTATAAATGGATCATAACTGTGATAAATGTTTATTCTGGCTCTTTCTGAGAAACATACCATGCAGCAGCTTAACAGTGACATCCATCTATTTCTTTTACGTTTCTTTGACCCTTTTGGTTTGGGAGAGTCAGGTTTATTCTTCTGTGGAGTGAAAAAACAAACAATGTTTTGAGTATAATACAACAGTTTAGTTTCAGCTTTAATGTTTAAAACACAGACAAGTAAGGAGCACCAATTTTAAAGTTGTGCATGCTAAAAATAAACAGCAACCTTTGCAACAAACAGCAAAAAACCATGTTTAACGATAAAAATATATATTATTTTACACTACTATTGACCTGACTTACAGCAATACTTATGAAATTGTGATATTTACTTTATCTTAAGAATATAATGTTAATGTTTCATCCAAATATTAAACATCAAATATAAATATAAATATAAATGTTGAATTTAAATAAAAATGTAAAATCTACCTCTTACGGTTGAATCTATATCTAAATGTTACATTTCAATATAATTGTGAAATCTTAATCTGAATGTTAAATATTAAATCTGAATCTAAATTTTCAATCAAATCTAATTGTTTGATCAAAATTTTGCTCTAAATGTTGAATCCAAATGTGACAATTGGATATAGATTAAACATTTAACATTTAGGTTTAGATGTAACAGTTAGATTTAAATTCAACATTAAAATTTGAAATTGACAATACATTTTTATGAGTAAAAGTAAATATGTCAAATTTCACAAAAATTTCTGTAAGTCTGGTCAAAAGAAACGTAAAATATTTACATGTGTTTTTTAAACATGGTTTGTTGCCAAATGTTGGGAAATGTTGCTGTTTATTTTAGTGTGCAACTTTACAATCAGCGCCCCATAGAAAAGATACCACAATGAAATCACAAAACACATGAATATATTTATCAGATCCATTTAGTCAAACATACCTGACTGCGCCCAAAGAGTCTTTGGAGAAACGGTGTCTTTCCCTGTTTTCCAGCCTCAGGTGATTTTTCTGGGTCTGGATCTTTGGTGGCAGAGACGCTCTTATTGTCATCTGCCCCTTTTTCCACCGAGAATGGATGGACTTTCTGTTTGAAACATGGAAAAATGTGTTTAATAAAACCAAGAACAAGTCAAAAAGCAGCTCAAAAGTGTCACAAAACAACAAAATATGATGATTGAGTGAAAGTCTGAAGAGAATAAAACAGAATGAACAGAAAACAAGTAAAGCTCAGATTAGAAACTTACCTTCTTTCTAAAGATGCGTGAAAACATTTTTATGTTGATTTCTCTTCTAACTCGTGAAGCTGAACTCTCCTCAAGTGTTGGTTAAATTGAACTGAATGTGTCTAAGATTCTCTGACTTTATAAAAGAACTTTCACACACCAAGAACATTCTGAGCTGTGATGTAAACAGACCCACTGTCTTTCAAACGTACACAGAATCTGAACAAAAACAAACACTTAACTGTAAAACAACTACAGTTCAACAATTTCATTAAGCAGATGCTTTTGTCCAAAGTGACATACAGTGGTGAACAGAAATGCACTCATTTACTTAATAAGATGGGTAAAAAATGGTTAAAACATTAGTAAATTCAATTTAATGCTTCATCTAGAATGCACTGAAGTTTTAGAAACAGAGAAAGTGCTTCTTCAAATCAAGTTTTTAGAGACAGTCCATATCTTGAGGTGGCCTTTCTGATGCTGATGCTCTGAAATCTCAGAGATCATGGTACAGATTGTCATTGGCCAAACATTTACAAGAAACCATTTAATAAACCTTCTTTCCACTTCCACTGCTTGTGTTCCCTATCCTCCCAAAAAAAAACCAGTCAGAGGTTATGGACAATTCTGCATTAAGACAGAAGATGGCGCTCCTGTATTATGTCACAAATCTCAAACACAGGCTCTCAAACAGATGTTTGTCATTTTATTGGAAACCATATGATCCAAACACAAAACAGGCTCTCTACCCTCATAGTCATAAGACAGTCCTACACGAAGTTTTTTCAGAATCAGTACCAGAACCCTTCAGCTTAAACCTCAGGAAAGGTGAACTTTTATTATACTGTAGTGAGACTTTTGTCAAACCATGACCTCCTTTGGTGGTTTTCCCCTTTTGAAAGAAAACTATTTGCTTTTCTCAGGTTTATTTTTTATGAATAAAAAAAAAAAAAAATCCCATGTAGCGATAATAACAAATCACACCAAACATTTTGATCATAGAAATCAGAAAACAAATCACTATTGCTGTGGCCCGCCCATTTCTCCCCGCCTCCCTTTGCTACTTTCTGATTGGACAGTGGCTCCGTCAATCATCAAACAGCTCCAGCATGAGTGTCTCACTTGATCCTAAAAAGCTCGGAAATCAGAAACATCGTGCTTGGTTTTCATAAACAAAATTAAGTTTGAACGCTTGATTTAATTGCAAAAGTAGATCAATTTGTACACATCACAACAAAACCGATGAACACTCTTACTGTCGTTATGGAAACACAGATGATGACAGTTGATGCTTCGAGACCATAAAAAGGAAACAATCTGACATTTATACAGACTGAAGACACAAGAACTAGAGAGTTGTTTGTTTTTATAGTTGTAATAGAAAACTCCTTGAACTCCTTTGAGAAAACACTTGCATTATCCGTTTTTTCTTAAATTCATGGGGTACCAGAAACTCATGCACTGCTGGAAGGATTAAGAGAAATACTAAAACTCAGGGTGACCTTACGTCCTCTTTTGCCCAGACATACCTTCCTTTTTGGTGGTAAAAATTGTGTCCGGGGGGATTTTATAAAAATCCTGGAAAATTAAAAGATTTGAGATGAAATCAAAAATTTAAGATGAAAATAAAGAAATGTTGAGCCAAAAGTGGAAAGTTTAAGATAAAAGTGAAATTTTTTATAAGTTTAAAAAATTGAGATAAGTCAAACATTTTGAGATGATAAAGTCCAAATTTTGATTATTCATCTAAAAATTTGGACTTACCTCAAATTTTGATTTCATTCGGGCAAAAATAAACCTCAACGACGCCAGATTTTACATGTGAAAATGAGTTTCTATACATTGTTTATGATCCTGTTACAGACAATGATTTNGACAGTCAAAGAGATAGACTGCCCTCCTGTGTCGTCTATTTTGAGCGCGTTGGAAAGTTCCATTTTTTCCGACGGCTCGTGAAGGCAGCATGGTTTCATTGTGGCCCTGCAGAGCTAACGCCATCACACGCAGCAGCGGCTACGACGAGCAGCACGGAGACATCAGGGCCAGCGCGGCACAGCTCCGCTTTCATCTGTCACATTATTCCCCTTTGACGGAGATGGACTATAGTTCAGCGGATTATTAGAAGCGTTTATTCTGGTAAGAGTCCATCTTTTCTCTTTTTTATTCATCTCTCAGCTGTTTGTGTCTGCACAGCCGAATGAATTACACTGATTTCTGCAGGTTGTTGTTATTCTATGCTTGTGCGTAAAAAGCTGATGCTGTGGAGACTAGAGCCTGTCTGCTGGTGAGGCGTCGGCTCTTCAGTGTTTTTAAATAACGGTAACCTGTGTGTGTGTGTGTGTGTGTGTGTGTGTGTGTGTGTGTGTGTGTGTGTGTTCAGTTAAATAGCCTGCACACACAGCACGCACACACACATTTAGCCTGCTTAATGAAGAAACAGCACCCCGAGCTAATTAGACAAGTAGGTTATCCACGGTCAGCGGCAGCAAAATGGGGAGTCCTCTGAGCTTCTCATCACACAGGAGGGTTTGAGCCCTCACAGCGTGTTGACGCATTGGTTTAGAGATCTTCTGCTCGGTTGTTTACCTCCTCCTCCCTCTCTCCCCCTCTCTCCCCTGTCTCCCATCACCATCAGCAGCTTCTCCTATTGATGCTCAGTGGAGTCAGATGAAGGACACAACCTCACATGACTAACAGGGGCTCTCTCTCTCTCATCTGTGGTGCGTTCAGGGTCTTTTGCATGCAGGATTAAAAACACAGCATTCCTCCACATCAGGAGAGGCAGGTGAAGCAGGTTGGCATCACTCTGAGTCAGTCTGTCCAAGCTGTTCGCTGTAATCCTGCAGAGCTAATCACTTGTTTCCTCACCCTGTAGATGAACTTGATCTCTCCGCTCCTTCCAAATCAGGGTTAATCACTTTTATTACCTTCTGAAACAATGACAGACATCATCACCAACACTTGGCTTCAACTATAGAGCCTCGCTGGCCTCTTGCATCAGCATGTCTCCTCCTGAGACAGTCTGTGTTAACCACTTGTGACGTGAAGTGAGATGTGGCACTTTGCTTTACTTATTTTAGGGATCTGTCTTTGGAAGAGCAGCTGCAGAAACCGGAAAATGTGCAACAGGGTGATTTAAGTTTTGGTTTGTCTCAGAAGCACTTTATCTCTTTAATTCCAAGACAGTCACATTCTTTTGGTTTGTGAACAATGCCAGCGGCTTGCAGACGCTTTGTTTACTTGACAAAGTGATGCAATGTTTCTGCTTCAAGGAGACAAACAGATGTTTTGACATGTTGATTTCAGGTGCAAAGCAAAAAGCATGGTGCACTGTAAGGCTTTGAGGAAGAATCTGTGTCCAGGCTGCTGTAGTTATCTTTGAGGTAGGAGTATCTGAAACTAGGAAGAATTCATCTGTAGGTGTTTTTCATGAAATATCATTTTAAAACAAGTTCAAAACCATCTGTGTCCTGGATCCAGATCATATGAAGTTATAAAGGAGTGATACTGAGATACTAGGGAAATCACTATAGAGCACCTTACTGTCTTTTCATTAAAATACAAAGTGTACCCATGAGTAGGGATGGGTACCTTTCACATTTGAGCTGATATGGTACCAATGCTTGGTACCGGGGAATTGGTATCAGTGCTCAATGGTATTAATTTTTGATACTTTTTGTGTGTTTCTGTGGTACTAAATGTTAATTTGTTCAGTAACAAACTCGCAGTTACTTCACAAATTTCTTCAACATGAAAACTCAGAACTAAAATAAACAACAACTTGAGTAAGTAACTAAAACTATTGTTTTTTCGTAAGAATGGACAAATTAAAACCCAGCTCTAGGTACTCCTTGCCCATGTACAGCATGGAAAATCCCCTACTTTTCCACTCCCTCACAGCCACAAAGCTATGTTTAGGTATTGAATCATGGTACTTTTTGATTTCACGTGAATTGATACTCAGTACTACTGATGGAATTTGGTCAGTACCTCTAAAAGTACCAAATTGGATGGCCATCCCTATCCATAAGTTAGGACAATGATAACTACCTTACCCTTATTTAGTTCTGCGTCCACCAAGTTAATAATGATGGTAAACTGTGAACTTGTTTCTGTTCCCAATATTGAGCCCCCTGATTCAACAAGGGATTAAAAAAAGCGAGAGTAGTTGCAGGTTGATTTGCAGCAGCAGCACAGGAAATGACTGCAGAGCAGCTAACTGAAGTATCTCAGGCTTCAGTCAGTCTGAAATGCAGGCACACAGACTCACCTGAGTGTCTGCATTTAAGCATCACACTTCACCTGGGTATTAGTGCATAAAATGCTGCAAGTCCAGTCACAGCAACAGTCGGAATACGAAAATGACTGATATTCACAAAGCACAAAGAACCACTGTTACAGATCTTTCAAACTCTCTATCGAACTAGCTAAAGATGCGTGACAAATATTCATCTTTTAAAAGTTAAAAATTCCCCTAATATTTTCAAATAATTCTTGTTTGTGTTTGAGTGTAAGTCATCTTTTCCAGAGCCAGGCACAAAAACGTTTCATCAAACTGTCGTATAATATTCAGCCTACCACTGCTTTTCCATGTTAGAGCTTTTGTTCTTTCAATATGCAGAGGTCTACAAAGATACATTCTCCATGAGTCATAGTCTGTACTTTAAGATAGATACCCAGAAAAAAAAAAACTTAAGTTCTACAACAAGATGAAACGGAGAGATAAAAACTCTTTTATTTAAAATTCTTTTTGTACAGCTGTAGCTTGGTAGTATGTAAAACTGTTTATCATATAACTAAAGTTTAAGGTGAACTCTCATCCCGTTGTTCCCCCAGCATCATCAGATGATTATTCAAATACAAGTGTTGTTCACCATCAAAAAGTAAAGATAAAGACTTCTAAATAGCTGGAACTTCCAGGATCAGGTCATAGCAGTCATTTTTTCAAGGTAGTTGTCTGCAGCAAATGTCCTCGACTGACTTTCTGTCGTCTAACAGAAAAAAAAAAACACTGCTCTCTCTCGTCAGGAGAAGTTATAAGTAGGGGGCTCCTCCTTTTATTTTGTGTGCTAAACAAAAGGATGCGGCGTGTGGTGTATAACTGATCAAAGTCCCCTGAGTTCACACCAACGGCTCTAAACAGCTTCTTATTCTGCTGCTGTTCTCCGCGGTGCAGAGGCAGCTGGAGCAGGCAGAGAGTTCCTCATCACAGCAGGGGGGATCTGATCAGGCAGGGTATCACACAGAGGTGAGGACGTACGAAAAGCTGCACACAGGAAGTTTAATGCTGCAGAAGAAGCAGAGATGCTCCGGTTAGTTTATCAAATATATCCACCGTCTGCAGTCTGTCTGGAAACGTCATGGACGTGTGGTTTTTGTTTTCATCACTGAATTAATTAATTATTGCTTCATTAATCGGCTCGGGGAGCCCAGGGCAAAACAGGAAGGTGTGGCCTCATTAAAGGGTGATTCTGCTATTTTTAAACCTAGGTCCCACTTTCACATATTTGGGTCTAAAGGACACAAAAGGAAAAAAGCGTTTGGCTTTTATCCAGCTGAGTGTTATCTGTTGAAAGCAAATAACCAAATCACACACACTTTAGAGGCTCAGGTTCTTACTATAAGTTTTTCATGTAGTAGAAATGATTCACACAAAGACAACCTTTTTTTGTTTCAGAGTTAAAAACAAAGATGCTCCTTCATAAAACAACAGCAGCTACTATTGATGTTGACTCTATTGTAAACTAGATGGCTAAATTATGTTAAATAATTTCAGTTTTGTGTTGAAAAAGATTTCTGTGTCTATTATGAGTGGATATGAACTAATACATAAAGTAAATGTATTCCTGTGACCACACTGATTCAGCAGATTGTGTGAAGCTGCTCCATGTCTGATTGGAAATGAGTTTTTAGTGTAAAATTTGCTCCTGTCTCATCCCTCCTCAGCTATGCTTTGTCTGTATAACCTGGTTAAAACCTGCTCTTTGCAGACACTCACCTGACGTGAACCTCATCACTTCTTTCCCATCTAGCTGTGATAGATGCTGCTGGGCTGTTCTGTTCTGTACTCCTACGACGTCCTAAGTGCAGCTGTGAAGTGTGCTCAGTTTCAGTATCACTCCTGATGTCACTGTGTGCTGTGAGGTACATGGTTTTTCGGACCTGCTCCTTGTATAAAAATGGTGGATAAAGCCTGGAGATAAACTCAAACCTTTGTTGTTTTGCGATCTCTAATCTGTGATACTAAAAAATGTCTCCTCATAGTCAGTGATCTGTTACCTGGGAGCATTTTAAAGAGACATTATATAGATAAGGTGAACCATTGTGGACCAGGTGGAAATTCAGAGAATGAGCCCATTGAAAAAATTATTGTTCTCGAATACTGCATTGTGTTGTTCTCTAACAGAGTGATGTCTCAAAGTGATGACTGTCCTTGTTGTTGAAATGAAGATTTGAATTCAGACTAACAGACCTATCCAGAGGTTATAAAACAGTTAGAAGAGAGTGAAGCATAGCACAGCTTGTTCAATACAGCTAAACTCAGAGGATCTGTACATTGCACATTGGTTTACAGTGTGTGGCTAAAGCAGAGCTAGCACCAGCAGCCTTCAGTCCTCTTTGCACGTTAACGTCTATGTTGGTCCTTGTGGCTTCTGTGGAGTGTTTATACGTCAGTTAGCCAGACTGTTGCGCTGACATGGCTCATGTATTTATTTTGAAAGATGAATGGAGTTAGGATCTTACTCTGAACTCGACTTGTCTTTGTTCAGGACAACTTTTTAGTGGATACAATGTGACAAGGTAGTGTATTTATCAACAGTTATATTGCACTGTTGTTTGAAACGTGACAAGCCAAATTTGTGAGTTAGTAGCGTAGTTCAGTAGCTAGCTACATTTAGTGATACTCACAGCCCAGTGCTCTGAGACATCTTTAACATTCCTGGTGTTCATGAATCCTGGTTTTGTCCTACCAGTGCTCATCTACCTAACAGAGCAGATTTAATCTCACCCTTCATTTTGTTGATAGACTCTCAGGTTTGAGCAGATCACTGCAGTATAACTCTGCATGTGGGTTGTAATGAACATTTTCACAAACAGCTTAGCCCGTATTTTAGCCTTTAGCCCGTGCTCTATCACTCTCACATTTAGCTTTTTGCTACTCTTTTTCCCCTCCTCTACCGTAATCTGGTGCAGTTAGCCTGGTTTGAAGGGTGTTGTTGAATTATCTTACACACTGCATCTGGGACTCAGACTCTGCCTTGACAGAAGTTCACTGTCTCTTGTAGTAACACCTGTATGTGCATACACCCACTAAGTTACAGATGTACAACTTAACCCAGCCAACTAGTCATGCCTTTTCCCCTCATTAAAGAGGAGTGTCGTCTTTGAAATCAAAAGCAAAAGCACTGAATGGGTAAATGTAGCTCCCTCCCTTCAGCCTCATTAGACCAAGTGAAAGAAATTGAAGCAGAGTCCAGTCCAGGAGCTGATGTCATCAAACTCAGCTCACGGTGGGTTAGAGGACTCTGGCTCCTGTATTTACGTCTGCAGTCCCCGACACGTCTGCACTCAGCGTCAGACCAGAACCTCAGAGGTCAGAACGTCAGCAAAACAGTGTCGTTCTTTGTGCCACACACCCATTGGAGAGCGATGAAATGTGTCTCTATCTCTCTATGTGCTGAATCTGTTTCTCCCTCTGCAGTTGGTGGCTGAGTCGTGACGTACTTCAGGCTCAAATGAACTTATTGTTACAGATGAGTAAATGTTGAAGCACGGATGAATGCGGGCTGTGAGAGAGCCTGTGGGGACGTGGGCTGACGTGAGCGCACAAACACAGATCATATGATCACCTCTGAGCGCCTGCAGACCTCCGAGCCTCTCAGCCTCACCACTTCTGTTTCCTCTCCTCTCATTACACTCACTGTTTTTATTCAGCTTAAACACAATCAGTCTGCTTCATTAAGACACAGGCATGTTTGGAGCCAGGTATGTGTTGCAGAGGCATGATGAGCGAGAGCGATACACTGACATGAAAGCTTGTCAGACAGGCCTGTGGAGACGTCCATCTGACGGGTGATTTTTCAAAGGAATCCAATTACCTAGAGTTGTTTGTTTCCTTCAAGGAGCACCACAGATATCATCACACGTAATCTCTCCATCGGCCCGCCACTTCCACCTGCCTTGGCTCGCCTTTGTGTATGCTTGTGCATGCATCAATGTTCTTCTAATGTGCACTGTCAGTTAATGGCCACAGCGCGTGGCTTCATTCCCCTTGAAAAGAATCCTCATTTACATCTGGAGCACAGGCAAAGCTTGAGTGTGGCTGTCTTTCATATCCTGCTCAATGTTTTCCATTTTTAATCTCCCTGCTTTTTTATCCTAATCTCCCCAATTCTGTTTAGCTCTCCAGTCCATTTAGCCTTTATTCAGAAGTTCAATAGTGCACTGGAGCGCCTTACTCTATATTTAAAACCTTACCACTGAATAAATTGAGCAGAAATCTTTTAATTCTTCCAGCCAACACCCAGCTTGAGGTTTATAATGCTGCAGGAGCAGAGAAGCTTCCAGCAGGTTTCCTCCAGATGTGTGTGAGCAGAGAGGAGTGGTTCTGAGGCATCACGTGTGGGTCAGGGAAACAGCTGGAAGCAGCAGAAGAGGCTGACTTAGTCCATGCAGTGTGCTGTTGGAGACTTCAGGTTTAGGTAATAAACAGAACTGTACCCTCAAACCAGTTTCTGGTTTAAGCCTTAGCTGGAAACTTGCTGTGTGGAGCGTGCATGTTGACAGATCAAAGGCACAGTGTGTGGGATGTAATGAAATCTATCAGAACAGACTTGGTTGAAATTAAAAACAATATTCATAAGTCTGTTCTAATCAGTGCTAAATCTCCTGAATATAAAATCATTTTGTACTGATTAGTGCTGCACAATTCGTTGTTTTAGTATTGTGTATATAACACACTGCCTGGCACCAAAAAAAGCTGCTGCCTGGATTTTACTTAGCGGCTGGGTACAAGCATCCTGTTGGATGATTATTATATGTGCGTATATCTTTTTTCCCCAATATCCAGCCATAGTACTACGACCGCCTTTGTATCATCGTGGTTTGACAGTAGTGCAGTACAGATATCAAACACTTTTCTCTACTAAGTGCACCAGCATGTAAAATGCACTGGTTAGTAAAGAAGAGATTTCTTCCTATTCCAAACAATTTGTACTCATGGCCATTTTCTGATGGTAAAACTTGACAAATGGAGGCTCAGCAGGAGCTTCTTGTCCTCAAAAGCCATCATCACTTTACCAAAAAAGGAGGAGTGAGTAAGAACATGGTTTAATCTAGAGTCTAGCAGCTAGATGATAGAACCACATTACCCCTGGATAGATGGATAAATGAATGGATGAATGGATGGATGTACTGGCAAATAGATTTACTGACTGATGTGCTAATGGATGGATGGATGGATGATTGGATGCAGGCACTGATGGATTGATTGATGGTAGATGGATGATGGATGATGGACAAGCAGATGATTATATTGATAGATGAATGGATGAATGAGGGATTTATTGAGGGATGCATAGATGAAGTTATAATTAGATGGATACAGTAACAGATGGATGCACTGTTGGGTGGATGGATGTATGGATGTGCCAAGGCCTCCAAAATGCTGCTACCTTCGACAAGCATGATATGTGGTGAGATATAAGAGGCTGATATTATCCATCATGATCTAAAACACCAAAAGAAAAGCCAAATAAATGCACTGATCTGTAAGTTTTAAGTTTTTGTAAGTTCATGTTCCAAGTCATAAACTGTTGAAGGATCATATTGCTGATGTTAAATGATCTCCCGATCTCTGTAGATAGATGTTCAGTATTTAACCTAAGATTACAGAGTGGCTCTGTGTTTATGTGCAGCCTCCTGTTTCTTTAAGGAGCATCTGAACGTCAGGAGGCTTTGCCTGCCAGACATCAGTAACAGTTATGTGTTTGTGTGTTTATTCTCTACGCTGAAATGACGGCTGGATCACACAGTATATCTCCCTGAGCTTCATTATTTATGAATGATATGTTTACCATGAAGACAGGCGGACTCATGATGATTGTTTGTATCTTGGTCTGAAAACAAATGTGCCTTCTGAAGGTATGTTAATGCCACAGCAGACAGTCTTCATGCATAATTGAGTTGCGGTAAATTTTCCAGCTGTGTGTAATGTCATGTTTGAGTTACAAAGGCGATATTCTGTCCTAACAAAGCCTCCCTGTGCTGCTCCTGGATGCTGCTGCTAGGAAATCTGCATTGCAAAGAAGCCATTAGGGCCTCTATGAATTTCAATGCTGCCCCTGATTTTGCTTTATGCGGACAGATTTCCTTTCAGAGCGCAGTGGCAGAGTGGCTGTTTATAAGTAGAACTCATCTTAGATAGTAACTATGTGTCAGACTCCTGCCAAGAGCCTCGATTAGGACCAATTTCCACTGCAGTACACAGTCTCCTGAACCCTGCTGCCTGTCTGCCCTCTGTGCTGCTCTCCGCTCTGTGCACCGTCATTTCTCTGCATTGCTGATGCAGCTGCAAGATGCTGACAAAGGAGATGATTGCTCATCCTGGCAGTGGCGTCACGCTGGCACGCCAGACCTGGGCCTTCACTGTCACCCGGCTTTATCCTGAGTCCTCTGTTACTCGTTAAATGAGCCCCCGAGACAGGGATGGCATTCCAGCAGCCATACTTACGCATACATCCTGGCAGTAGAAGGAGAATTAATGTCATACAATCATCGTTATTCCGTGAAAAAGAAACTTTGGACCAGTGCCACGATCGCTCACTCTGCTGTGCTTTGTGCAGGTTGGGTGATTATTGTGTTGCAGGTTACAACTTACATTTTCAGGTCTTGTTAAACAGGCCTGCAGGATATTTAAAAATCAATAAAGTGCAGAGGATTTGAATATTATCTTCAACATATTCTTGTACTGATTCACTCTGATGTTTGTGAGTCGTTGTTTCTCCTGCATCCAAAACTAGGGCTAGGCAATTTTTTGCAATATGGCCTGCTACAATATTCCAATCCCAGACAGTGTTTTATTTATTATTTAACTCAAATGTGTTAGAATACCAGATTTTCATTTTATTTTCTATTTTTCTGCAGGAGATATTTTATGTACCACTTTTACTCAACCTTGCTCACCTAAAGAGACAAACTGTTAAAAACTACATTTGCAAGCGCAACAATCTAAGTGGTTAGAAGTGGCAAAAACAGCAAGAAGTTAAAGTGTAAGGTGGCAAAACTGGATGAAAAGGGGCAAAAATTGTGAAAAACTTGGAAAACAGAAAGTAGCAATTTTTTTTTCATTTCAAAAATCCCACTTTTCTGCCTCACATATGTATTCTTCTCATTCAAAACAATAAAATCCATCCCCCTCAATATCACAATTGATATCAACAACATAAGATGGGGAACCAAAAAATTGTTGTACAATAAACCACAATGTAATATAGGGAAACATTATCGCAATTGGATTATTTTATCAAATTGTTTATCCCTGTCCAAAATACTTCCAAAGTTTGAATGGGATGGATGGCATCAAAACCCACAGAGCTTGTTCCTGTTATTATATAATCCTAACATCATCCGTGCTGTTTAGGGTGTCCACAGTGTGAATACTTCTGTGTTTCAAAGAACACTCAAAGCTCAGCCTTGTTCCTGAAGTGCTGACTTTTGATCACTATAAATCACTCTCATTTGTCCTTCTACATAATGCTTTAATCACCTGGTAAATCCCCTCTTTCCCTCTCGTGTGCTGTGGATCCAGAAAGCCTGTGCAGATGCAGCCTAATGTGCAGATGCAGCTTAATGTGTGCTGAGGATAATTGTCCATTTTAATCCACTCTTCCTCCTCAGCAGTGTCTGTCAGTCAGTCTCTCAGCCCGCTGGCAGTGCTGACCTGTCAATCAGAGCTCATCCACCAGCACTCGGGGGAGCAGGGATGGAGCGGTTTGGATTTAATTAGTGTAGCAGCGTGTCATATCTTTACCATGGACTCATGACGATGTTTGAGAAAAGCCTGAGCAGCTGACTGCATTACCAGAACTGAAGTTCCCCTCAGTCTGCAAGGTTGCTGTAAATCCATGTAAAGGCTGCAGCCTGCAGCTGTAAGCTTTGCAAATGCAGCTATTATTGAAATGGCAAAGTGCCCTACTTACCCTTCAGAGACTAGCCCTGAAACGAACCAGAAGTGGGCGGCTGACGGCGACGTTATGCTAAACTGGATGAGGCACAGTGCGTCGCAGCGGCACACAGGGAAAGAAAGCAGGCGCCCACTGTCGGAGACCTGAGTTCACCCCCCCAGTGGGGAAACCTCCGGCTTGGCTGAGGCCTTGAACATCATGACTGAGCTGTGTTCATGGGGGGTAAGCCTGTCTCTGTCACAAACTTTAGCTGACTGACTTTGTGAGCTTCCCTCTCCTCCTTAACTTCTTAGGGATCAACATTCAGCCTCTCATCTCCTCTCTTCATGTGTTTGGGTTTAAAGCGCCTTGAATGACCCGTGAAACATCAGCATACAGGGGAGCCGCCATGAGATCCAAACCTGTCTGGCTCCTTTTCACCAGTATCTGTATCTCAGTGCAGTCTCTCATTCAGCTCGGCCTTTGTGAGCCATTCTAAAAATGTGAAGCCATGTATTCATAAATCAGTTTAGCATTCATTACAGCACTCGAGTAAGAGGATCACTCTACAGCTAAAGCATAAAGAGTGGGAGTAACAGAGCCAAAAGCAGAGAACAGAAAATAAATGATAATATAACATTTAATAAGATGAAATACCTTAATACTAGCAGTTCCTTGAGTGTCCACTAGAGTCTGTCTTGGTAGTGAGTCAGTCTCCATAGATCCCCATGTTATTATGTCTAACTTTACAGCAGAAACAAACATCCTTTACAGCCTGGTACAAAAACATTTCCTCTATGTAACTCATTTTCACATTTTTACATCTGTCAAGGAGAAGAGTTCTTTTATAACCTACCAGTTTGAAATATGACTGGACTAAAATGTTTGTGTTTGTAGCAGTGCTGATGCTCTTGAGTGACAGGTGAGTGCTGCTACCTGTAGGTTCCATCTTAACTCATTTGATTCTCTAATATTAACTTTACCATTTGTAGTTTGGTGTTGAAGAATTCAGAGTATTTTAAACAAATGATACTTCTTGCTTTGTATTTTTAACTGATAGATTGTCTAAGGACATACCATATCTTAAATAGTTTTAGACCTTTATCCAGGGTCTGCGGATTTTTGCTGATGACCCAAATGTTGATCATTTTGGCTGATTAGAAATTATACACCATATTTTCGTTGCTGTTGTTAAGAGAAGCAAGTCTGTTTAGTCCTATGCACGAGAATTTATTTTTTCCACAAAAAAGATTGAGAAATTTTGATTCAACCACAGACAACAAAATTATTCTTCTTCAAATACAGACATTCAGAGATGTTGAAGCTCTTTGTTGGCATATCAGCTTTCATTGCAGGTGCATAATTCATGCATCAACTTGAAATCAGAGCGCTTCATCTGCGCTGTTTGTTTCGTAACATGTCACTTAATCAACAAAGCAAACCCCATCTGAAAGCAGCACAAAGAGCTGCAATCTGTTTTGACTTAATTCATGTTCAGTTAGAAGTACTAAACATAAAATAAAAACTCCTGTATTCACAGATTTCCCTCCCCAAATAAGGTCTAAAAAATTGCAGGTATATGTCAATTCTTATGAGATCATATCTGCAAAGTGGTTGATTTATGGTGCTGACTGTAAGAGAATGGTTATCAATGCAGCAGAGATGTTTAACAGCTGTCATTAAGCTGAAATATGGAGTAACAGAGCGTGGTGGAGAGCACAGAAAGGCCATCATAGCGTGTGCTTCCCTTTTGCCCAAATATGGTCACTTCTGGTTGATTAGTACAGAGCCAAAGCCATTGATAAGAAAGAAAGAACATGAAGCGATAGTTTCATCATTTTGGCGACATCCTCCTCCCTCCTGATAGTGACAAACAGTAACATCAGTGAAGAGAAGTGGAGATATCTGTGGGAGGCAAACTGCATAAATCTGAGAACAAAAGCTGATTTTCAGTCTGAACTCTGTCAGAAGGCTCAGTACATGCAGTGCCGGCCTTCCTGCCCACAGTCCCTCCGTGGCAGATCAGTACAATATGAGGCGAGTCCTCTCTGTGGATCCTGCAGGCCGTCCAGCAGCCCACTCTTCTGTCCCTGCAGAGAGCGGCAGCGGCAGAATGACTGAGCCCGTTGTGCTTCTTCTAGTCATGTGACAGCTTTGTGTGTCTGAATGACTTTACCCCGCAGCCTCTGTGCCTTTATGTTTTATTGGAGGAGGGCTGCTGATGAAAAGAGAGAGTCCACTCTGCCTCCGGGGCCAGAAGCTCCACAGACTCACTGCAGAGCATGCTGGGAGCTTGTCGCCATGACTCCATCCGGTAACAGAGAGGAAGGAGGCTTTAAAACTGATAAAGACGTGGGGCAGACAGAGAAGTCATAAATCACATGTTGCAGTAACACTCTGAGGTCAGCAGCAATATTTTAGGGAAACCCAGAATTCTTCAGAAAAGGCTCCAAACAGCAGCTGAGATGTGAGAGGAGAAATACTGAGTGATGCTAGTGTTCACTCTCAGTAGTCACATCTGTTTTAAAGGTGCAGTCTCACCTGCTGCGTTCACATGGTAGAAAGAAAGCACTCCCATAGAAAGAGGCAGAAAAGAGGTCAAGTTTCACATCTCATCTTGTTTTGCTGCCTCATTTCCTCCCTGACTCTTCTTTTTCTGCTCCGTCTCTGCATTTCTTCTGTTATCTGTGAGGACAGAGAGGACTCAGCTTGCAAAGACATTATCAGATTCACTAATAATCTTATGCACAGTCATGAATTTAGTCTATTCTCTGCAGTCATTTTTAGGCTCCATCAGTGTGTAAAGTTCCTTCTTTTTATCCACTTGTAGCCTTCAAACTGTTTCAGAGCATTTCCGTAACAGTCTCTCTTCATCTGAGCTTCTGTCTCACATGCACACGGCTGCTGATGAACCCCAGGTAGACTGCATGTGTGAAAACACCCAGGCTTGATGTTCAGCCTTCCCGTGACAGAGTCTGCAGATGTGTGAAGAAAGCAAGAAACTATACGAGTGAGAGAGCAGAGAGAAGAAGTTAGCTTTGTTTCTCAAATGTATTTTTTTGTCCCTTTCTGTACAGGTCTCTCTGCTTTCGCCACCACTGTGAAGTCAAATAATGACACCACTCTGGTTTTGAACGACACATTTTAGCTGTAAAAGTAAACCCATCTCAAAGTAATCCGCAGTCTGTCGAACTGAATTTAAATATCACTGAAGTACTTTCAAACTAAGCATACAGGTGCAGCCACATCACAAAAGCTAACAAAGCACAGTTTAGAAGAATGGGAATCCTATAGACCTGAAGCAGAAACCAAATTAGGGGATGACAGAGCTGATAAATGAGAGGAAGGAAGGTTGGTGAATAGTAAAAGGTATGAAAAGAGCTTCATAATAGTAAATGAACTACTACTACATTTCTCTCACTCACTAAATAAAGGCTTTGCTCAATTTTGGCTGGTAGTATCAGTAAATTAACGGTATTGAATGACACACTGCACACAAATTTGTGCATATCTCATCGTCATTTCCCATCATGGCTTGCCCACTGCTTGTCAATTTTGTGAAAGATTTATAAGATTGAAAAGAAACAATTCAGCTGACATTGAACGCTTGTGCCACCATTCTGAAAAGGTTTAGAGAGTTTACACTTGGGTTTCAGGATGTAACGCAAAGGCATTCTTGAGTTTTGGCTGAAAGTTTACACGTGAACTTCGTTTTAGCTGACTTAAAATGAAAACTCTTGAAATCGACCCCCAGAATGGATTTTTTTCACGAAACACCATTTCAACCGTTGCCATATAAACAGCAAGCAGGAGTTTTCAGAAAAACGCTGACATCACCCTTTGCTTTGCACCTGTGCTTTACGCTTTCATTATGGATCGGCCATACGGGAACCATACAACAATGACAACAGTAACAGTAGCAGAGTGCTTTTCAAGAAAATGTGCATCAATTGCAGCACTTCTTCAATCAGGGAAGAAGCATTCAATAGATACACCAGAGGATCAGCTCACCTCTACTTTGGCCTCCAAGCGCTGTCGTTGCTACAACTTCTACAGACCTAGCATGCATACTACAGTGAAAGGTTGTGTGACGTTATCCTGTAATGTTTTCATGTACTGTTGTTGTGTAATGTTTTAGTGTCCAGTTGTCGTGTAATTGGGGCCCTGATTTTGCCAGTTACAGGAAGTTTTTACTTAATCAACCCTGTGTCCCCCCAATCAGTTGCATCACACCCAAAGATGAAGCTTGCATGCACTCACAACTTCATCACAGCTCCACTCCAACAACCAGCGAAGCCACAGAGACAGATTAAATTAGATTAGAAGGGCTGAGCTTTAAAGTCAAATCAGCAGCCAATGGCATCCAACACATCTGGCGGCGGTGACAGCTCGTCTTTTGTAAATAAAGGGTAGTTTGGAGGCGTGCTGTGCAGTTAACCCCGGCCCTGCTGCCTCACAATGACTGCTCTGTGTAGCTGCTGTCAGACAGAGATGGCTAACTGTAAAGTTTATCTACTGCTGTCTGCTGGAGATTTATCTTCAACTTTAAAGTCAAGCTCTTCAAACTCTTTGCTGTGAATGTATGCGTCACAGTTTGGCTGTTAAAGGGTCTCAATGTGAGTGTTCACTGAGGGATAATATTACTAAATGCCACTGTTAATTATAGGAAGATGATTTCCATTGGAGGGGGGTGATAACCTTTCAGATAATTTCTCAAAACTTTGCTGTTGAATGAGGAAAAGTTGTACTTTGCGCTCCTTTTCAACCTTTTCCATCAGGACCTTGTCTGATTTGAAAACTTAAGCCCAAAACATTCTCTCAGGACAAAACTGGATTATTATTAACTGACTGTTTCTGATATGTTAAGATCACCCAGTTTACAGGTGGTATAATGCTGCCTCATTACTCAGTGACTGAAAAGAGGCAGAAAATGTTCAATGTTTATCTCACATGGTCAGTTAAGATCCAACATAAACCCTGTTTGATACGAAATTACGGGAACAGTAAGAGCCAGAAGTAGAGTTAAATAAGCTGCTCTGTGTTCTGCGTGTTTCAAATATTGTTTTGTAAATTCATTCTGGAGCCTTTCAAGGGAGAAAGGTAAATGTGACTCTGACTGAAAAGAAACCTCTTAGCACTTAGGGAAACTTTGTTCTAACCCTTCACCAAATACTTCTTCGCTTGCTCGGTTTCTAAATTTCCAATTACTGAGAATAAAATCTGAGTTAGATTGTGGCTAAAGCAACATTGATGGCTTATGTTCTGTGATACAAAAAATGACAAGGCAGCAAAATTTGTTGAGTTTAGTTGAAAATCATGTCTAGATCAAACCCCAAAAATCTGAAAAGTTTATCCCAGGTCAAATTCACTGAGCCCTCTTTAGGGTTTTTTGCAGCAAGAATTTGAGTAATCTCAGTATTCACATTCTTAAATATCTAATCTGTGCGCGAAAAAATGAATATTTGTTAGAAAAGTTTTCTGCTCTCAGACGTCAGTGTAGTAGATTTTGTTCTGTGCAGGACAAATGGTGTCTATGGAGAGCAAAAGCAGGAAGAACTGATTCTCCTTACTTCTCCTGTGGTCGGTAATACAAATAGGATTTATTTTCCTCTTGTCATGAAGAGCAAAAAACATTTCTTTCTAGATCAAACATTTACAGATACAGATATGCTTGAAACTGTGTCACTGAAAACAACCATCATTTCCTGACTTCCTCAGAAATGATGGCTCTTTCTTCTATTCAACAAACAGACATCTGAAAAGTGTTTTTCTTCTACCCTTGAGTACAGACCTGACTTGTACTAACCTGCACTGTGACGTTATTTCAGCAATCATAAGACCCATTGATCACAAGAAAATCAATTTCTTTTTCAGCTTCATACTGCTGAAGGCAGAAAGAGCGTGGTGTCTGAGATACTTAATGTTTACAGTGAAACTAGGACTCCTTGTTTTCCCTTTAAAAAGTGTACAGAGGCATGTCAAACTTTTGTTCCAACAATGGCTGTGATATTTGATGTAATTTTGAATCTTCTCTTCTTCAGATGTGTTTACTCTAAGCAGGGATCAGAGTATTTCCACTGCATCTGTGTGTTTTATAACTTTACTGATGTGTTTTTAATATTTTCAAGTTTGAGTATACCTCACTCTTTTCTTCTTCTTCTTCTTCTCTAAAGTGCACCAAACCCTCTGAATAACCATTATTCTGCATGAAAAGAGAGTTTATTTCTGCAGTTGGCATTGAGAGAGAGTGGATGTTTTTCGAGCATACTTGATAGCCTGCATTTTAAAGTGTCTCATCCTTCACACCTGGAGAGGTGAATGATCTAAAATCCACCTGCCTGTAGCGATGCTGTCACACAGCTCCTGATCAGGGCTGGCAGCTCTTGACTTCTCCATCCAAACCAGTTGTTTAAAATACATGACGTATTGTTAAGGTGCTGACCCGTTTATGTGTCAGCCAGGTGAGATTTTCTTCATCTGAGTGACCTGGAGTCATTTGTTCCTGTGACCTCCTCTCTCTTTGCTCTCACACCTGTTTGTGTCGAACCTCTGTAATAACAGGTCAGGGGAGGTACCTGTGCTAGCTGTGCTAACAGAGTTTAAGGCTCACTAGGTGTTGTCTTGAAGCATTTTGGGGAAAAAATTTGAGAGATCTATTCTTTGTAAATAATTGTGAATGAAAGCTCTGGCGCTCGCAGCTGATATTCATGTTTTATTAAATGTTTGGATGAATAATTGAGCATCTCTGTGTCCCCGCAGGGCCTGAGTTTTGGCTGCGCACAAAGCAATGTGGAGGAAATAAAGATCCTGAAACGCAGAAAACAAGAGGTACCACTCTCACTCTTACACAGACTTACACTCATTTTCAGCTGAACACACACTCACACATTATGTCAGACATGTTTACACACAGCGTATAAAGAAAACCATACAAATACATGCAAAGATGCTCACAGCAACTGTGTGGATGGTGAAACAGGCTCATTCTGGAGTTTCCCTTGTTTCTAACCCTCTGCAATCAGCCTCCTGCAGACTGCATGATATAACTTTTGCATAATCTGTATTTACAACATAAACTGTAATAGGTTGAGCTTTCAGTCTTTTGCAACAGGAAGCTGGGAAACATTTGCATGATCATGTTTTTGTCAGTTGATAAGTCATAAATCTACATTCCCTGCAGGGTAAGAACCAGAGACAATCTGCAGGTGATGTAGTCACAAGGAGCTATTAGTGGGGTTTTTTTTCAGATCCTTGAAATAAAGAGTCGGATATCCAAAACAGGTGCAAAGATTTACTGATCTGAAGCAGCTACTGATCTGAAAGATTTGAGTGCACCTGTCTGTGTTATCCCTGGATCAGTTAAAACAGGCTTCAAGTCAGTGGGCGGACTTGAAGCCATGAACTGTGAAAGTTGTGTAAAGACTCTGAGTTTGAGCTGCTACCTCTCACGTGTTATCTTAGTTAAGGTGGCTATCCAGCGAGCATCTCTGTTGCGATTTAGAGTCTCAACATGAAAAGTTGAGCCATGTAGACTTAAAGTCTTTGTGAGGATTTTCTACGCGATCTTGAAGAAGTCTCATATTTAGTTTTATGTCTAATCATAATACACAATTCAAAATGAATTTGTCAGCATCTAAATAGTTTATTTCTAAATGCTAATTCTGAGTTTTCTGATTGGGTCATACCAGGCCGCATTGTTTTAAGGGAGGGGGGAGATCTGTGGTTTTTGCTGCTGAAAACAATCACTTGGATTTAGTTTGTAGTAACAATGGACGCAATGAAGCTTGACTGTCTGACAGAAAAGGGACAGAAGAGCAGAAGAAAGCTAAACAGGAGAGTGATAGAGCACAGACTAAAGGCTAAAACACAGGTTAAGCTGTTTGTGAAACTCAAACCACATGAGGCAGCTATTCTGCAGTGATCTCTTCAAACCTGAGAGTCTATCAATAAAAAGAAGAGCCCTGTTATGTTAGCTCTACTTGGTAGATGAGCACTGGTAGGACATAACCAGGATTCATTCATGAGTAGCGCTAAATGTAGCCAGCTACTAAACAAAGGTACAAGCTTGCAAAGTTTTCATGTTGTCATAGTTCAAACAATGCCTCTATGTAACTATTGACAATTGCATTACCTCTTTGCTTTGTATCCAGTAAAAAGCTGTTTTGAGCAAAGAAAAGCAGTGCTAATAAGAAAAGTCAGTCTCCTTTTGCTCTCAAAACAAATACACAAGTCATGTCATCACGACAGTCCTCCAGCTAAAGGGGTCGCTGCAATCCACTTCACACAGATTCCCCTCACAGTCCCTTTAATTTACAAAAGTCTGATTGTCTTTAAAATTGTGATTAAGAACAACAGCAGAACCTGTTTGATGAAACTTATGTAGCAACACAAGTTTTAGCAGCAGCTGAACAAAACAAAGTAACAAAAAAGCAAATGTGCTCAGGAGTGATGGCTCATGAAATGGTTAATTTGTTTCAAAGAAGTCAAACAAGAGCTGTTGAAAGCAAAGCGAGTGTCAGTAACAACAATCGCAGTCACTTTGTTTTCTAATACAGCAGTTTTTCTCTGCTGTCTGAGCACACACACACACACACAGAAACTGCTCTCAGGCTGTGTGAGTGTGTTTTCTGTCTCCTTTATAGTTTAATTGGCTTTAATTTGTGTCTCTTGGGGGAATCATTGTGTTTTAAGTGTGAACAAGGCTCTGCAAAGTACAATTAGTGAGATGTACAGGGGAGCTGGTGTTTTCTGTGTTTGTTGAAGCAAAATATTCAAATTTCTCCACTACACACTCCCTATCATAGTGGAGTACTTATGTATGGGAGTGTTTGGCTTTCAGGTTACAAATTTTTGGTTGGTAAAATCTGCAGGTCTTTTGAGTAATGATCTGTCTTTTCTCAAAACTCTTTTATGAAGCTTTCAGTTTGTGATGCAATTAATCGAAACAAGCTGGGTTGTTTTCCTTTTACTTCCTTGAAGTGGATTGGATTAAAGTATAATAAATTTCAGACCACACATTGAGAAAACCCCATTAGTGCAGGAGCAATGCTTCTCTTCTGTGACTCCAAAACAGAAAAATGTGAGACCTCAAGTAAGTGCAGAAACTTTTTGATATTTTTTCTACATTTGGAAGTATTTTGAATCTACATATTTGTGGGAATGATGTGAAAAGTGTCAGATCATTTTATTTATAGAGACTTTTAAGACTCACAGAAACAGCAGTGGATGTTGAAACAGCTTCAGCCCCCAAGCTCAGATTGCACTGCAAAAACTGAAATCTAAGCAAGTGTTTATGTCTTCTTTTTAGTCAGAATTGCCCTTTTTAGTCTTGGTATGAGCCACATTTAACTGAGAATATCAGAAACGTGTTATATTGCAAGATATTGAAAGACAAATATAGTGTCTGATTTGCTTGTAATGAGTGAAAATAATCTGCCAATGGGATAAAAAAAATATTTGCTTATTGAGTTTCTTGAAATTGGAATAATGTCTTGATACGGGAAACTTTTTCTCACTACATTTGCAGATTTTTGTTCCTTGTAACAAGAAATTCTGACATTTTTGTCTTTAAATTACTTGAAACAGAAGATTTTTCTGGAATGGTCTGGTAAATATGGCTTACGTCAAGACTGAAAAGATTTATTTTGCTAAAATAAGTACAAAAACTTGCTTGTATTTCTTTTTTTTGCAGTATGGATGGATTCTGGATGTAGGAAACATTTGAAAATGGCATCATGGTACACTAAGATACCAATGTACTGTGTAGTTTAAAGGATGTGTGTGTGTGTGTGTGTGTGTGTGTGTGTCTTTAGCAAGTAGAACAACCTCTCACACACATTAAAGCACGCACAGATACACACCAGCTGGTCACCACTAGTTGGGATCATTTGCCAGCGGCCAGCCTGCTGTTCCACACACACACACTGACACACACACACACATATACATACACACACACACACACACACACACCTGTGCACATGGAGCCGTGCTCATGCGTGCAGCATACCTGTAGTCTGTGGAGCAGAATGCTGCTGCTGCTGCTGCTGCTGCTGCTGTTGTTTCAGGTTGACCCGTGGGGCAGCAGATGTAACCAGCTGAAAACTAAAGTGATGTTTTCCTTTATATCCTCATCAGAACATGACCTGACCCAGCTGTCTGTTCCTGCTGCTGCCATCTTTAATCCACAGGCAACGCTCATCCCTGCAGGGGTTAATGACAGCCATGTTTTCTGCTCTGAGCTCTGTGGAGAGTTTCTTATCCTGTGCAGCATATCGCATGAGAGAAGGCTCAACCTGCGGCAGATGAAAGATGTTTCAGTGATGTCCTAATCCCAGTGTTGGCATGTTCAGTCCCTGCTTGGTTTGAGTGGGACACGATGGCTCTGATGTCAGATTAGCTGCTGGATGCAGAGTGTGTGCTCGCTCCTCCTCAGAGTTGGGACAGAACAGCTCAGCCTGTTCCTCAGTCCGGGAACAGAGTGTGAGATCTTTGTAACTATACAAATGAGAACATTTTATACCAGAAGAGATGAAAACTTCATCTGGATTATTAAAAATAAGATGAAAATATTAGGCAGATTGAAAATTGCTCTTTAAAACTTTCAACTGTTTGAATCATCAGTTGCACTTTGGGTTTTTGCCACAGCGTTGCAGGCTAACAGATACAAAACTAATCAGCACCTCCTCAGTGATGGAATAGAAACTGAGCTGAAATGTTGCTATAACATGACACAGCTGTTGCTTTCCGTTCTTTGTTTGAGCTTCAGGAACTGTTTGCAAAGCTGCAGCTAATTTCTTCGACCAAATACTTCCTGGTTCTTGTAGTGTATTGAACAAAAACCCTTGTGGAAGTGAATTGAATAACAGCAGAAGTTGTAGCTAGTTTTTTAATGTTGAGAGCAGGTACCTGTAATAAACTGTTTGTATCATGCGAAATATCAACATGAGGCTGTTGCACTGCATGATGGTTGAACAGGTTGGTGGTTTAAATATACAAACATCCTCAGTTGAGAAAAAAAAATCTCTTACTGGCTTTGACAGTTATTTTGGGAGTACATACAGTGCAAAAACTCAAAATATTATTTCTTATTCAGAGTGAAAATTGTGTGTTAGGCTTAATATGAGCAACATGATCCTGATAAGTCCAGAAAACGTATTTATTTCAAGGAATGAAGAGAAAAACTACAAAAAGATTGTTTGTAAAATTTAAAAACTGCCAATGTGTTACAATTTTTTCATTTTAGTTTCCTGAATTATTCTAATGTAAAGAAACTTGACAAGTGCATTTTTTTTCTTTCCCGTTCTCAGAAAAAATTGCAATACACTCTAGGGCTGCTCAATACAACTTTTAAGTATGGTCATGGCCATTGTAGCACGTGCAGTATTCATATCCTAAAGTGTATGTCCCGATGTATTTGAACCTTTCACTAAAGTTTCTGTAGCCTGTCTACGCCCAGTCACATTACTAATAGATCTAAATGAGCATCTATTTTTATATTGGACCACATTACTTGCAACAACTCACACACTTTCAGAGTTACCTGAAAAATATTGCAATATTTGTTGAAAGGATAGACAAATATCCTGACATCAATTTTTCCTAATATTACTTGTTTTTATCCTTCGTAGCGGTTCCCCAACTTGAAGTAATGTCAAATTTCCTCTGTCTACACATCAGCTGTTTGTTTGCTTCACATTTTGTGACGACTTGAAACCAAATAGGTTTCCATGAGCAGTCAAAGACTTTCTATTATGGAGTTTCCTCTTCATTTATCTAACAACCTGAAGTCATCCTTGCTACAAAGAGAACACTTTGTCAAAACTCAGCCAAGATACCGATAAACAGCCATTAACAGAGAGGATGCCAGGATTCATCGATGGTCAGTGGAAACAAGCGGAAGTCTTCCAGGAAATCAGAGTCAGCTGAATATCCAACATTCAGAGGGAGTGTGTTCATTATGCAGGCTCAGTCATGGCTGTACTAATGGCTCCTTTATTATGTGTGCTCCAGTTTCTATTCTGCGTGAAAAGGAGCGAGCAGAGTGGAGCTCTGTGTGGAATCACACTTCAGTGTGTGACTCAGCTCTTATTTTTCCCAAGAGGAGCTTCTTAAGCATTGAGGTGCTGGTGACAAGGAAGACGTGGCACAGAAGAAGAAGCCATGAAGAGATCGCACATCGAGAGCCGCCTTACCTTGGAACATCCAGCAGATGTGTCCGTTAGCGTGAGCGTGTGTGTGTGTGTGTCAGTGTGTGTGTGTGTGTGTACTTCAGAGCTGTGCCTGGGTGGGTGGTATTGTAGGCTGGTGAGAAACAGAAAATGAGTCACTGATTCCAATCATGTTTTCATGCTTCCACTCTGCTCAGAGAGACGGTGCATCGTGCAGGAAGAAGAGCTAAACAGCAGAGCGATAATTACCCTTATATTATAGCTCACACTCGCACACACACTCACATTTGGAGCTACATGCAGCCATGACACACACTTCTCTTGCCCAGTCTGCTAACTGTTAGCGATCCCAATCAAAGATGTTATGATTATAATATTTTTTGGATATGAAACAGATCTCACATTTACCCACACCACCCAATCAGACGGCTGGTTTCAGTTTGTCGAACCCTAACCCTAGCTAACTTCCTTAATATGTATTTCAGCAAAGTCACTTTTCAAACTCTTACACTTTGTCACTGCATCACTTGACAAGCAAAAAGCTCTGTCAGCAAAGAGGGGCACTGGTGTTCACAAGCACTTCATGTTGCACACTGACTAAAACAAACCCTTGAGCGAGAAGCCCCAGTTCAAATCAAATCTGCATGTCACTTCCCGCTCTCTCACCCAGTCCTGCTCTATCAAATGTCTTGTCTTCTCCAAATAAAGGCATGAAAAGCTTAGAAAGTAACTTATAAAAAGTAAAAATGCTATGGGCGGTAAGAAAGGAAAACTTGCACAAAATAACTCAGTTCACACTCTCTTAAGTCTCACCGCAGAGCATCAGAGAAAAGGATGAAATCGAAATAATTCTATTCAGTTTCAATGTTTTTATTAGTCTGATGGTTCCTGCTTGAAATGAAGAACATGTATGCAAATTATACATCTCCTGACCAAAACTCTGTTTTTCTGTAGTTCAGTGTGCAGCCCCTTCTGACACCATATAGATTCATAGAAACAGATTTTTACACATATTTGTAAGATTTTTGTAAGATTTAAAGTTAAAAGCAGCTTATTTTGTTTTCTACTTCTTAGATTAAAGGGGTAAGACACCGTTGCTTTAGTGTTTAGCTAATCTGAAGTAATACCAAGCCACGTTTCCTTCAACTGCTGAAGATTGTTTCACAAAAGATATTAGTTTAACTTCCAGTTTGTATTAACAGAACTTTTCTTTATTTTGAAAAAAAATGTGGGCAGTATGGATGATTTGCAATAGAAAAGTTAGATTAAGCAGATTTTAATGAAATTTGTACAAAAGTACTCTAAATTATTGGTCTTTTTTAACCTACCATTATTACTTAGATATATTAAAACTTAGCACATTATCAAATCCTGATGTTAAATCTATATTTTGTCCTGTTGGGAAAATTGTGTGAGTGTATTTTCCACCACAGCCCCTTGCTTTGCCCCCCACAGTAATGACTGTTCTGGTGTGGGCTGTGCAGATACTCTCTGAAATGTCAGCCCTCAGACTGCAGCTCCTTTGTGGTTGTCAGTTTGCCGGATGGTAGGAAGATGCAGTATGTGGGTAGCGGCGGAGCAGCTAATGAACCTGGTTAAGCTTCACTTCATTATCTGGACACATCTGGCGGCTTTTTCTGTCCACATGCTTTACTTCCAGCTAATGAAGTAATCTCTGCCACAACCAGAAGTGAAACCAACTGCTGCTCCCACAGGATGTTCACAGTACGTGGGGCCTGTACGTGCTCTTCAGAAACTTCAGAAACTTCAGTCTGACAGGTTGCGAGCACACAGCCCCCTCAAAGGTCTGTCTCTGACCATTTGATGTCTGTTTAACATCCTGCACATAGAGAGCACTTTGTCTCAGACTATCAGCTCCGGTCACGTCAGAGCGCTTCTCTCTCACACTCACCCTCACTTCTCTGTCTGGGAGAAGCAGAGACCTCAGTGAGTTAGCAGCAGCCGCTGTGTTATGACCCGCTGAGAGACGTCAGCTATGGGAAACATCAAAGTGTCGCCGTGGAGCAATGCATCCTGGGATCTTCAGTCAACACGGCCCACCCTGTCCTCGTAGTTAACCGCAGGGCTGCTCTGAGCTGCAGGAACGAGATCTCTGTGTGCATGTGTGGCCGTGTGCACATGAATAATGACACAGTTTTATTAATTCAACATACTGGTACATGTTAAGATGATTTATTGATCATCTAGACAGTACTTAGTGATGAATTCTCCTTTTTTTATCATTAGGCCTCCATCCATCACATTCAGTCTGGTGGTAATTTTAACTCTTTGATGACCGCCCCAAAAATTTTGCAACAAAACTGATTTGCAACATCAGGTTTTCATGCAGCTGAGTTTACCCATGTGTCCCACTAATGCCTATTGATTCATATTCTACAGATACCAAGTATTGTATCAAATTTACTGAGGTGCAGTCTATAAGCGTCTATAAGGATGCAAAAACACTTAATAACATTTTTAATTATCATTGTTAATTAATTCAAACAGTAAGATAGTAGGTCCCAGCCTTATTTGGGCTGTGACACCATTTTTACATGACAAATTTTTGTCGACCCCTGAGACATGTTTTTCCAGAGTTAATGTCTTAACAATTGAAACTCACCTCCTAGGATGCTTTCAGCGCCTTCTCACTGACTGTCAAAATTTTATTGAAGTACATTCACCACTTATCTAACCTTCTTTTGAGCATTTTGGGTTTCATACTCTTGGCAAACAGGACATTTACCACATAGCAGTCATTTCAGCATCTCCTCAGTCTTTTCAGTAATTTCAACGTTCATGTTTTTTATCGAAATTTTGATATAAAAACATCAAAATTATGAGACAAAAAGTCAACATTTGAAATAAAAAGTCAAAATTTTGAGATAAAGAGGCAGAATTTGCGAGATAAAAAGTCGAAATTCTGACTTTTATCTTTACTTTACAGAAGGGAAGGTGGTGCAGATGTTCAAAGCCTCATCCCTGAAAATAAGACAACTCCTCAAAAGGGTATTACTCGGGAAATAAATGGGCTCTGAAGGTGAGCAAGCTGAAAAACTTAAATAACAAATTGGACCATGAACTTAGAAAACCAAATTGTGAGATGAGAAGTTGCTGTAGATGTGTTAACAAACAAACAAACATGCATAAAAACTGCAGTACCTCCTGAATGCCGTTTATGCAAGAGTCTGAGTCCAAGTTCAATTAATAAGTGTCTGAACAAAAGTCAAGTCACAGTCCTTAAAATCAGGTATGCACCAGTTTCTACAGAGATCCTTCCAGCAAACTTTCATTACTTTTATAAAAGCATGTGAACTCAATCTCTGAGTTTATTTTGACAAGGTTTTATCCTCTTTCTGCTGCTTACTGTTTAAGTCCGCTTTGCCTTTTCCTACATTTCTCACAATATATCTGGAAAACTTCCAGTGACCTCAGGAGACTCCTCCACGTCAGTACAGGCAGGGTGACGGGCAGAGTAAGTAGTTACTGTGACAGCTGTGTTTATTTCTTCTATAACAGAGCCTTTTGTGTGTGATTGTAAAACAATGTTCTGAAAATATCTTCATGTAAAAGTACACAGAAACTCAAAAAGGCCCCAAAATGCAGGTTGGTTTATGAGGAGGCCCCTGTTTTAGACTCAGTCTGACCTGCACATTAAAAACTGTGTTATTTTATATTTAACTTTGAAGTTAGCGTTTTGTGTTCTGCCCTGCCTTTGCCCTCTTATCTTTAATGTTTCAGATAATAAGTATGGAGTCTGAAGGAGGTAGAGTGATGATTGGCCGCCCACCCTGAATGGTTTTAATCTACACCTCTACAGAAAGTCCTTTTGAAGTTCTCCCTCCTCCTCTACCTCCCCTCATCCCTCCATCACACACCAGATAAAAGAGGACAGGATGAGTGTAGGAAACTCAGGGGCTGCGGGGTTTGACCGCAGCTTTTTAACGATCTCTCACTTTACCTCCTCGTCCTGCTCTCTGTGTGATGCAGGTTTTCCGGGCGTGTGGAAAACACGTGCATAGGCAGCAGTTTGGCTCAGAGAAGATGGGATATTTATGCAGCGTGTTGTCTGTTTATACTGATTTGTTTTGTTTATTTGACCGAGGGGGGACATGGTTCAGAGTTTATGAACTGTCTCTGTACAGCACAGACAGCCGGCTGGATGCTGGATGTGTGTGTGTGTGTGTGTTGTGTGTTGTTGGTTCGTATTTGTATGCACAGGCCCCCTGTGCAGATGGCAGCCTCTTCCTGTTTTACTGACTCACCAACTTGCTCCAAAAAAGCGCGTCTTCAACACATCTACTGCAGCTCTCTGGTGATTGTGAGCTCTTCAGTTATGTGCAACCACAGGCAAACATGCTTTATGATGTAGACATTGTTTTGGTATGTTTTCACAGATTTGCATGAGAAACTAAGAGGATGAACCAGCAGTGTATCTCAAACTTTTCCTCTCTTTAGCATAAAAGTTTAAAAGAGTTGTGGTGCTGAGTTCTGTTTAAAATAAAATATCTAACTCTTTAACAAAAAACACTTTTCTCTCTTGAAACACACACTTAGAAAACAATCACAGCATTTCTAGGGCTGTTTTCATCACATTACTTTGTATTTACTCCAACAGATTATATTAGAGAATAAACTTGTTTCAGGGCAGCCTTCTTAAATAGTTCTCTAAACTTTTATCTGTCTGTTAGAAATCTAACACTTAAAATAAAACTTAAGAACCAGGTTATAAAAGCAGAAATATCCTTTTAATCTGCCTGTACCTTGCTTGTATGGCAGTTTAAGCTCCATGTTTATATTCATGCAGATTAAGCCTGGGGCCACCATATGGCCCTAAGGAAGAGAATGAACTGATTTTTTATTGGCTGGTTTGAAGAAGCAGGGGTTGGCAGTCAGATGGCTGGAACAGCAGCAGCTGTAGCTCTTCATTGATGAACTTCAGACTTACTGCTCAGCCCGCTGAGAACTGTGACAGGTATATTGTGAGTGGAGCACGGAGAGGCTGGAGGGGAACAAGACCTTTTAACGGCCTCACACTCGGATGGGCTTATTATGATCGTGGCTGCAGATCTAACGGGCCAACAATGGAGTCTTTCACTTGGCCATGGCAGAGCTGAAAACCTCTCATGAAAAGATTTCTGCTTTGCAAATTAGCCTAATCTCGACCCAACCAGGCTCGATGACCATCAATCCCACAAAGAAAACCTCAGAGGCTGTAAATCCCACTGGGTTCAGAGGTCACTGCACAGAGCTGCAGTTATCTAAATTCACCACACAGACCACTCTTTGACTCCATGAAACTCTCTCACTTCTGCTCCCGTTATTACATCTTATTTAGCAGCCTGTCCATCCACTGTTAAACGCTGCCAGCATACTTTTGATGTTTTGCTGGTTTCCTCTGCTCGGGGCAGTCTGGATTGTCAATAACAGGCTGCAGTTTCCGTCCACACTCCACATGTTGGAGGTTCAGCCGTGACGTGGTTTTAATTATGATGGCAGGATGAGGGAGGGGTGTGGGCTGCCGCTGGGCTGCAGCCATATGCCGGCCCCTGGGTCCCCAGAGACTAAGCTAGCAGCTTAATGAGCAGCCTCATGGGAATTAGTGCTACTTTAACCTCAGTGTTTTGACGGCTGCGAGCGAGCCCGCTGCCCGACTGATTTACAGCTGCTGATTGGTGGAGGAGGAGGAGCAGCTCGGGAGGCTTGAACCTCCTCCTGTGATCTGGCAAACATGTAGAGTTCTCTATTAGCTGTTTCTGGAGCTGCAGACAAATACAGGTGATCCTCCTGTAATCTGGGAGCACAGAGAAAGACTTTGAGCTATCTTGTTTATCACATCACATTAAGGAGATAGCTTCCCAGTGTACTCTATCCTCTGTTTTTTTATCACATGCCCACTTCACACAAACCTGCTCTATTGGCTCATGAGTCACATATTGTGCATGAAAGATGCCTGTTCATCATAATTTCCCATCTGCTCCACCTTCACCTGGATGTCAACACTTTTTCAGCTCCTTTTGAGGGTCTCAGGTCATCAAAACAATTTTAGTTTCAGCTCAGCCTGCAGCCCCTGGAGCACTTCTAAAGAGCAGATATTGATTTCTCAGCTTAAAACTGCTTTAGTAAGTGTTAAATCTGCTTAAAGGGACAATGAGGAAAAATATGTTATTTCAAAAAATGCCAAAATGCTTTTTCTTATCTCTATAGTCACGGGACAGAAGAAAGGTAAACGGGAGAGTGACAGAGCACAGGCTTATGGCTAAAACATGAGCTGAAGTCTTGTGGCTGAAACACGGGTTGAGCTGTTTGTGATCATTTTAACTCTAACCCACATGCAGCAGTAATACTGCAGTGATCTATTCAAATCTGAGAGTTTTTCAATAAAACACGTCTTCAGCTCATCACAACAGTGGGGAGCAAAGGCTTGTGGGAAGCGGAGTCTTTACCGCTATTTTTCAAGAAACTCCTCACAGCTGGTGTAAATCTGGCTTCCATGATTCAGTCAAAGAAACGTCTGCACAGAGCTTGAATTGGATCAAAATAATAAAGGAATATTACACTAAAAATAAATGAAGTAGCCCAGAATATCATAACGACAGCTTAGCTTGAAGCCTCTTATATTATCCCATGCACATCAGAGAGAGTCTGAGATACTTTAAAACAAGGCAGACACTTTATTTAGAATATTTGTGCTTCCCAAGTTACAGACCTGTAAAGCTCAGCATGCTGCACTGTGCTATAAAATGCTCCTTCACCGATTTGTGTGATGTCACCCATTCAATCTTAAAAAAGTCAGTGTGTGTGGTTTCTTCTTTCATTTCAACACCAAATAGTAAACCTTAATCAAGATAAAAGAAGGTGTCAATTATGTGAAATATAGATATGATCGGATGACTTGCATCAAAAAGGCAACATTTAGATCTGATATTGTGCATAGTCCTTTTAAATATAGCATATGATGAAGACAACTTCTTGATATATGGAAAATAAAACAGAAGTGTTGGCTCTTCTGCCTGCACATTTTTGCCCCTGTGTTTTAGTCAGTATCAGAAAAGTATCAGGGTTCACACTCTGTGCTCTGACACCCAGCTCTAAGCCCTCTGCTCACAGTGCTGCAGACAGTACAGGATGGTTGGTAATACTTTCACTCTGCAGCTGTTTGTCTGCATGAACACCTGTTCAAAAGCGTCTGAGCCTGCCTCGTGCTCCGCTCTGCAGCACTGTACAGAAATTAAAGATAGTGCAGAGCTGCTGTGCACGACTTCCTAATCCGCCTTGGATTTAAAATCTCTTCATTTTAAGACTTTAGTGAAACCTGGCTGCAGTTTAGCTTCGACACGACACAGTTCTGGATGTAGAGAAAGTGTCTGAGGAGCAGAGGAAACAGGATGTGGGCCGTGCTGTGTATCTCCGGCTCTGCTATCTCTCATACATGCAGCTCATGTTTTCATCTTTTATTGCCTGACTTCTGTACGTGTGATTTCAGACAGATGCAAGCACTATCTCTAGCTTCAATCATGCCTTCAGAGCTGTGGCGGCATCGCAGCCTCTTCAGACATTATCTGTTGATTGAGCTTAATGGAGCCCACCCGCTGTGCTGCACCATGCTGCAACCTCAGACCTAACCAAGAGGAAACAACAGGGGGCAAATTACATCAGGCCTGCCTCTCTATGATATTACTGCAGTGACCGTAAGTCTGCCCCCGTTATAATCATGTCTGAGAGGTGAAGAGTACAGACTTCAATCAGACTGACGCAGGATAACGCCGAGGATAACGTTCCACTCTGCCAGGCTTCAGATGCTCAGGTTTGGACCATAGATGTATTAATGGAGGCTGTTTGTGCCTGATGAGGCGCTCTCTGAGGGCTGACAGGCTGTGTATGATTTCAAACAGCTTTACATGACCGAGGCATGATTGACGCTCGATCAATCACGCTGGTGGACCCCTGGCCCTTTGTCAAACCCGACCTCGACACTCTACTGCTGTGTGACTGCTGCCTCTGCTGTCAGTCACCTCTGATAATGGATTCTTGTCTGCTAACATGAGAAGCACTCAACTTCACTGACTCACTGTTCCCACTGACATTACCACCATCTTTACAGCGAAACTGAAAGTGATGGTGTATTGGATGATTTTAATCAATTCATAAACCTAAAATAATTACAGTTTTCCCAATTGGGCTGTACCTCACAGTATATTGTTTCAGTATCATCATCGTGATGTGCTCATTTGCAATATTCATAGTGCTAGGTATATTGTCACCTTTTTAAACTCAGCCTAAGTCATATTTTCAAGTTCTTTGGGAAACAGGATAAACTGAACCAAATAAAGAACACTGCTGATTTAGGTCATTAGATATAAGGCATGATGTTTTCAATAAGGATGTTTATCATTTTGTCACAGGTGAGGAGTATCACGAAGAGCTGACTTAAGGCAAAAATATCTTTTTTAGTTTATAAGAGTGATGACAGAATATTTTTTAATGAAGTTTCTGTAGCCTGTCCTCGCCCAATTACTTTACCGATTGGTCTAAATTATCATCCACTTGCGTACTTTGCCACATTACATGTAACAACTCACACAGTTAAAGCACTTTCTCAGCCTTCTGTCATTTCACTTGCTGTTATCAGGGTCGGGCAGAGTGATGTGCAGCGTGAGCAGTCAAGTGACTGAGGTCTTCCTTCTCACTCCTTATGATTTTATTAGCTGTCGTAAAACTTGTAACAGTTGTATTTTCATATCTAGGTGATTATTCAAGCAAAAAAAGGGCAAAACACAGGAGGAGGACAAACTCTGTGAGTCACTTCTCAGTCTGTGTGCTCCCTTTTCCTCTCTGGCTCTCTCGCACAGGCTGGAGGGCAGCATCATGTTAACAGGTTTAATAACTACACCTGTAATATTTTTTGGCCCTGGAGGGAAACGTAATTGATGGAATCTCTGTGTAGAAACGCGTAAATAAAAAATCTGACCTGAAATGAGAAGAATCACTTATGGGAAATATGATAGATCAACAACAGTAATTAACTGATATCAACATGATTAAGAGTCTTTGCAAATGTAAATATTGTTTATGGAGGAAGAGAGACACTGAGGCAATGAAATGAGAGTCTGTTGTCATTTCCAGTTTCAGGCAGAGTTAGGGAGAATTCAGCTGAACAGAGTGAAGCAGTAAACTTTAAAAAATTATCACAATATCATTTTCCCCCTATGCCGTGCAGCCCCACTAATCAGATACATTTGCCAACATCTTTGCCCAGTAAGATCCATCATTTAAGATTGATCCCCTCACACCAGAGACAGACGAGAGGTGTTCTTTGGTTTGTCCCTCCTGGACTGATGCACTGATAGACACACATCATTCGTTGTTGTAAGAACTGTGAAATTTACCTGTTTCTCAGACCATTTCACTGAAATACAAGACTTTTTAAAAAAAGGTAAAAGAGCAAAAACCTCAGGCAGAAAAATAGAGGACAGAGTAAATGGCTGCAGAGAGGAGTGGTGCAGGAGTGTGTTTGTGCAGGAGAGACATTTTTAACAAATTAAAGAAATTTGCCAACATTCACAAAAATAAAGGAGTGGCCTTACTGCTGCTTGCACTGGGTGTTCATTGTTTTATAACTGATGCAAGCTCAACTATTAGGCAGTAATACAGACATCCAGACACTGTCAGGTAAACATCACACCTGCTCTTCAGAAGCAGGATTTCACTCTGACTGGACGAGGCTCAGTCAGCCTCCTCGCACACTGATCTGTCTCCAGCCTCGTTGCTAGGTAACCTCCATCCTGAGCCGAGCGAGTACCACGGGTCCTCGCTCTGTCGACAGAGTCAGGCTGGCGGAGTCAGGGGAAAGGGAATGACGCAGTCTTCAAACTGATTGAAGATCCTGCGAGTGACCTCAGGACGACCCGACACGTTTTCGGGAGGCAGATCAGACGGCGTGAGATCTCTCGGTGCCCCCTGCAGGAACGTCGTCCCAGTGTCTGTGTCTGTTTGTGACAACGAGCCGGGCCTCTGAGGAGACGCTGTGAATCAGCTGTGAGTCCTCGCGCCGGTGTGTGCAGCTGTCTGGCTCGGTACAGCACGTTCCTGCACACAGAGCAGCAGCAGCGTCTAGACAGCAGCTCCGCTCAGAGACGCCCCCACCCGCACCTCCAAAGAGGATTGTGTTCCAGCTGGGGATAATCTTTAAGGCTCATCATTCTTTGTCTTCATAGAGCTTATATGCATGAATATAAACATGCACACATACACAGGAGAACACAGGCATACACTCTGGATGCAAATTGAACTGAATTCAACAATAATGAGAATATTTTCAGAACTGAGTCACCTAAACAAACAAAGAATACCACGCACACACTCACCATCAAACTTCTGCCAAGAAAGACAATTCTGCGTTATCTTTTATCACTATACAATGAAAACATACTTAAATGAGTTTTTAAACAAAGATTTTGTGTCTAACCTTTGTGTCCAGGTGAGATCCTTGATCTAAGTCAAAAAAAGTGTAAACATCATTTTGTATTTATATAAAGCAGACTCCTCTGACAAAAAACAGCCACTTAACCCAACAGCATGCTTCGTTTCTGATCCATTATTTAATTTATTAGTCTACTAGTTTTACTATGCAAAGGCAATGCAGACATTTGCAACCTCTGATCGTAGTTTTGATCAGGTTGTGTTTGGCTTTTGTCTTTGCAATGTTAACTTTAGATTGAACTCAAAATGTCTTCAACATTCAACAAAAAAAATGAGGAGACTTGCAGCTCTTGTGCTCTGTGACTGAGAGAACATCTTCTAAGGTCCCTTGGCTTTGTAGACATATTATGTTAAGTTGAGCATACGTCCTCTCATGCCTGAATATGTTCTCCTTTAGGTTATGAAAGGAAGGGATTTTATAAAATTTTCCAAGCTCATTCATTCAGCTCATTCTATAGGCATTTAATTTGGGTTGCCAGGTATGTGTGACAAGAACTGAAAAAAACAAACTCGCTAGCCAAAAATAGACAACCTGCAACAGCATCTTAAAAGATGCTCAGAAACATATGCAAACCTGGCAACCCTGAAGCAAACTTCCTTGCTGCTCAGCTGACATGTGCAATGAAATTAATCTACAAATTGTTGTGTTTTAATATGAGGTTAACCATAGTGGAAGTAACAAGTTATTTGTGTGTGTGTGTTACTTGTTAAAGTAATATTATCACTGGTAATGTGTCACTATCCAACACTGATAATACGGGAGATCAATACATGATCAAAGGAGGAACTCCCGCTCACATAATTCAAACCCCAGATCACACTTATAAGAAAAAAGGGGTTGAATGTGAATCCAACTCCTGCCAACAAGATCTGCACTCAGTTTATAGGAGTCATATCTGACAAACTCTGCGGAAAGACCAGCTATAAAATTGCCCTTGCCGCCTACGTATCACTTATAGCAGATTGAGAGGAAGCATGCACCTGTACATGGAAAGCTGTAACTTTCTCTGAGGACAGAAGTGTGCTCCAAGGTGAACTCTGTTGTTCTCCTTATGATAGGTGCTGCACAAAGAGCATAAAGCAGCCTTGATTGACTTCAGCTCGTCTGCCTCGCTGCAGTGAAACTTTAGAAATGTTGAGAGCTAGAGCACGACACAGAGGCCTTTGGGTCTATTTATAGAATGAATGGTGGACTTGGCTTAAGACACCTCATCGGCAGAACTCCTCCAAACGTAAGAAGAACTGAATGTTTTTGAAGCGATTTGAGGGTGAGCCACAGAGTTTCAGTTTCCCCAGTGAATGGAAACTTAGCACCCGCCAAGGTGTTTTTCATGACTTTACACCACATCCTGTAGGCTGTCATGTAATGATGACTGAGATAATGCTGAGTGTGTGAGCTCAACTCTGTATCTGCACATTTGCTGGAAGTTGCAGCACCCACGAACAGAGGTGAATGCTCATCTGAGTTCCTCTGAAACTGGTTTTTTTCATACTGGGGACTTCCTTAGTGGTGTTTTTGCCCCTCAAGCTCTGCAAATCTGCAAGCCTTAGACCTCTGTACCCGTTTTTCTACTGTTCTGATGGGGGGCCTGTGAAGAATGGGGCCTGCCCACTCATCTCTTCTGAATGCAGTTCAAGTCTCTGCAGTTTCTTTTGTTTTTTTATGCTTCAAGTTTTAAAGCACAGGATAATGAGACGGAAGTTTGACTCCTTTGAATGTTTGTGCCCAGGTGACCAAGTGTTTCAGGGTGCCCTTTTTAATTGGATGCTCTTTACTGTCTCTATTGGGTAACAATTTAATTCCTGTAAGAGTTTGTGTTTCTGTCTTCCCTTGTACCTTTTACATATGTATTAAGGTACCCATTAACATCTGTATCCGGGTTCTCATTTAGCAAACTTTTAAAGGGGACCTCATGCTCCCTCATGAAGATTGTCTTAAGCATCTTTTTCGTGTTACTCTCTGTTTACCATATCTGAGTATCAGCAGGAGTCAAAAGAATTGGAGTTTAGGTGGCTTATAGACCCCTCACTAACAGCAGACACAGTGTGCCCATCTGTTTGTCAAGTCAGCCACACCCTTAATTATGCAACATGTGTCATCTTAGACATGTTATCTCTGCTTATAAAGGATTTAGTCTCTGTATATTGGACATGTCCATTCTTGACTTACTCAGCTCTTGATATGTGAAACTTTAAAAAAAGGTCACTACAGTGTGGGAAAAGTTCCACCATTTCACTTCTTATTCAAAAAAAAAAAGAAAAGCCAGACTCTTCTTACTTTTGGAAGCAGCTCTGAAGGGCAAATGTGAAACGTCCTGTTCTCTCCGGTGTGACAAGCAGCTGCTGACAACAAATGAGCGCCTGAAAATGTCAAGCTATCCCTCTAAGGGTGCGTAAAAAGAAACTGAAGGTGTCTCCTCCACTCTGTGCTCATGTGCCACTTTGTTCCTGAGCCAAAGCCCGGTGGTGCCGTACGGCAGACTTATCACTGTCTGACATCAACGACGGCTGAGGCAGAGAGTGACATCTGAGCACAGGAAGTACATCAATGTTGCATGTTCAAAACACTCTACAATCAAGTAAGATCATCCAGCTGTCAGAGTATTTACTGTACATGAAAGTGAAGCTACAGCAGAGACTAAACTCAAAGCCAGTGTTTCCTGCCTGGTCTGATGGAGAAATGAAGCACTGTAATGAAACAGAGAGCTTATTGATGGTTTCCTCCAAGGAGCAGACATATATATATATATATATATATATATATTTATATATATATATATATTTATATCAATGAGGAGAGCAGAGGCAGCATCTTGTGTTTGGTGTTGATTCATTCAAAGCCCAGGGGAGGGAAGGAGTGTGGGGGCTGCCGGGTCATGTCCTGGACACAGCTGCATTATTAAGAGAAGGTCAGCTGTCAGCTCACGTCTGCAGGCCTCACATCAGAGAGCTCACTCAGCTCTGCGCCTCTGGCTGACAAGTTTCTAACCTTGTAGGCCGTTTAATGAAGGTTCTCCGGCTTTCTCCTCTGGCTCTCCTGCTTTTTTTTTCTCGCTCTAATAAAACAGAGCCACAAAGAGCACATTACACTCGCAGAGCCTCTGAAACCATTTTTATTACCTGGCCACATAAAGATTTATTATTAGGTACAGCAGGCGAGGAGAGAGTCTGCACAGTTTGACCCGGAGTACCAGAGGGCTGCAGTAAAAATACATTAATCTCTGTGTTAAGTCTTTGATAGAGTGATTAGCCTCAGACATTTTGCTCGTCAAAAAATGCAGGCTCCTGTGTGAAACTGAGCACACAAATCCACTTAAATACAGTTTATAGCTGCATGTTTAAAAATGTATCAGTTTGAGGTACACATGAGAAAGACTGGGTCCGAACATTTAAATCAGAATACTTATTCAGCTTCTGCCAGGGCTTAAACTGAAAACAATTCTGTGCCTGAAATCTATTGTTTTCTTTAATTCAAATTTTCACAGAAAAGATTCACATTATAAAAACACAGCAGCATCTTTTTCCTGATGCTTTGCCTTTTTACTACTTCCTCAAAGAGTTGGTTCTCATGTTTGACTGACATCTGGAATCATTAACTATAACATCAGGGGTAATAATTAGAATTATGTCATTTTTATTGTATTACAGCACTGTACATAGTGCAGCTTTTACCTGTGAAATCAATGACCTCTCCCTGAAAACGACATCCCTCCAAAGTAGCTGTTCCACAAACAGGGCAGTCAGGGTGAATAAATCAAACACACCCTTCCCAACACTGTGTGCTTCTGCAGCAGCTGACTGCTCGAAGTGAATCAGTCTGAAGACAAAAAGTAAAGTTATATCTTCTGTTCATCCTCTCAGAATTAAACTGAACACCTTGAAACAAACAACCACCTGTTAAAAAACACTTAACACAGCAGCACTAACAGTTCAGTGTGATTACCTAAGTTTTAGCTCATATGAGCCACAGCCGATGAGACAGAGTATGATTGACAATTAGCGTTTCCTCTAACTACCATACAGACATGTTGAAGCATGGCTAACATGCTGAAACTGGCACTTTAACGCTGCCTTGCTGCAGTTTTGATCAGGGCTGGGCAATTAACCACAAATTAATTATTAAATCAGATTAAATCACTGCAATGGTATGCTGTAATACTGTAATAGCAGACAATACAATATTTCTTTACCCTACAATATTTCAGAATATTGGATACGTTTTTTTGCGGTAGATGTTTTATGCTCTTCATCAGTTACTAAACCCTGCCCAAACAAAGAGTCAAGTTGTTGAAAACTGCATTTAAAAGAGAAGCAATCTAAGTGATTAAAAGTGACAAATATAGCAACATGTAGCGTTAAAACTATGTCCAAGGTGGCAAAAATGGTCAAAAAGCAAGAAAATTGGAAGAAAACTCAGAGAATATTCAGAACGTACCAAAATAAAAAGATTCAAAAGTGGCAAAAAAAAGTGAAAAGTGACTAAAATGGTCAAAAAACAGACAAGAAAAGCAACCAAAAATGTCATGGGTTGCTACTGTAATTAATGTCAATGTTCATTTCCAAAGAATGTATTTGTTTAACAACACATAAGATGGGGAACTTAAAAATAAATTGAAATTGCAATATGCAAGTTAAATTAATCACAATTAGATTATTTTTGCGAATCATTCAGCCTTATTTTTCTTTAAATGCAACTAAAATTACAGACACTTTTTTAGACAGCTGTATGTTAGGCACAGTTTTGTACCGTGGTCTCCTTACAAACAGAAGCCTCCTATGCCTGGATGAGGGGAGAGCATGTGAGGGGAAGCGCTGATCCAGACTGTCTTCAGCTAATCTGTTCTTCACATAATCTTGCAAAACTTTGCTGTGAGCTATACACAGCTGTTGTATGAATATATATTCCATATTTTCAGTGCTAAGCTGGCAGGAAACTACTCTGTGTTTTACTCAGTCCTACATATGAGTGATGCAAAGTAATTCTTCCTGGCATGTTGATAGCATTCTACGATCTGGATTTTCTGATTTATTAGATCTAAGTTAATTTCACTGCTCACTGACACCCTGGTTATTGTCTCTGAACATGTGACACATCGCAGTCGATAAATCCTTTGAGCACCATGAGGACTTTCAGTACTGCAGAGTTTCTCTGGATGAAGGACGGTGTTGGGTTTTTTGGAGTCTCAGTGCTCTCCCTCCACCTCGGTACATCATAAGGTGTCACTCTCCCTCAGCTCCCACCAGCTCTGTTGTTGTTGTTGTTGCTGCTGCTGACACTGAGCTGCCCTGACACAATGGTGTCACTGCTGCCCCACCCAGCTGGAGTTTGACTGACGGGAGCAGCGAGGACAGAAGCTCAGGCCCTTCTCTACAATATGAATGTGAGGAGAGAGGATCATGGGAGCTGAGACTGTGGAGGCCTGTGTTGTTGTGATCTGCGTTCAGCCAGCAGGAAGAGATGCAGACAAGCATGTGGCCTCCGCGCTCCCTGAGCAGGACCACAGATGAGCCAGGCGGCCAGAGGAGGACTTGTTCCAGTTTTGACAGCTCGTAATCCCAAATGGAGAGAGCTGCTGCCGTCTGACACGGAGCTAACAGAGGTGGATAAAACACTTCAGCTCGGCCTGCTGTACAGTGGTCTTCAGACTGAAGAAGCACACAAAGGTCTTCATCATCTCTGCACTGAGAGGCGACCTGCACGCTCTGAGGAGTTCACTCTGAGACACATAAAAGCAGCATGGAGAGCAGGGTTTTTAATGAAGGGGGCTGGAGCATCCTCAGGCAGACCCCCACTGGGACACGAGCTGCAAAAAGGAGCTGTGAAAACAAGATAATCTAGCCCAGATCCTCGCTTTATAGACTCTACTCCACCCAGCTGCTTTGAAATGAGCTGAAACAGAGCAGGAGCTGGAATGCTTACCTAAGGCCAAACGGAGAGCTTAACTCTTTCATGTCGACCTTGTGGACGTCAGCGGGAGCTCCTCGTGTCAGAGGGAAACGGATCTTTACATTCAGAAATCAATATATCCTAATAAAGAGTTGTTGCTCTTTAACATCTCTTCCTTTTCCATCCATCTATACTCATTTCCTACATCCTAGCACAGCAGTTTCCAGGCCAGCTAAAAATAGGCATGCCCAAGTTTCCCTTTTCTATCCCAGCTGGCTGATTCCTGGTAAGTGTCTCTGGTCAGCTGTGTGTGTATGTGTGTGTGTGTGTGTGAGTGTGTTTTCCTTCCTGCTCGCCACAGACTGGATCCCTGGAAGAGGGAGGCCTCTGTGTCATCACTGTGGCAGTTCTGGGAGGGAGGGATGAGAGAGGGGTGAGAGAAGGATGAGGGAGGGAGGATCCCAGCTGCTGCCGCTTCAGTGTTGTTGTGTCGGCAGCGTTTCCTCTGTCATGTGCCAGGTGACCTCACTGACCCACAGCGTGAAGCCAGCGCCGCTAAACACGAGCTGCTTTCAGAGGGTCTGAGTCTGAACATTAGTGAAGTTTACCCTTAAAACCAAGTCATATAAAGTGAGATTAATAAACATGTCTGGTTTCTTTAAACTTTAATCATCTATGCACCAAAAAACACCAAACAAGAGGGAACGGCAGATTGAGCTGTTTGGCAGTGGCAGAGAAGATTTGGCAAAATTTTCATGAGTGCAGCTCAGCTCTGCAGCTGGTCCCATAAATGCATGTTCCATAGAAAAGTGCCCCTATTTTAAAGGGAAATTCCAACAAATAAATTAAATTGCAATATGGCCATCTGCAATTTTCTAATTACAGACAATGCAATATTTATTTACCCTCAAATGTGTCAGAATACCAGATACATTTTTTAAAGTAGGTGCTTTATGCTCTACACCAGTGTTACTCAACTCTTCTCAACCAAAGAGCTAAATTGCAGAAAAGTGCATTTGCAAGAGCAACAATCTAAATTGGTAAAAACTGCACAAAACTTCAAGAAGCAGCAATAAAAATTAATTCAAGGTGGCAAAAAATAGTCAAAAAGCAGCAAAAATGGGGGTAAAAGGGTTGGAGAAAACTTTGGAAATGTTCAGAAAGTAGCAACACTTTTCAGAGGCCTTACATTTCTATTTAAAATATCATTTGTTGTTGATCTAATGTAATATTATGATTTCCTGAGACACTGATGGTTGGGCTTTTCGTTATTTTTCATTATTTTTCATCATTTCGTCATTATGAGTCTATGGGTTACACATTCTGAAATGACTGACCATGGGAATTAAACATTTTCATGAAATCCTGTTTTTTAGAAGTACCCGAATATGTAAATAGAGTTTCTTTTGTGGTTTGTTTTTCTTCCAAAAATACAGCTTTTCTCTCTCATGTATGAGTTTGTGTTATTCAAGGAGAATAATGATTTAAGATTCCATCCCCTTCAATATAGCCATTGATATCAACAACACATAAATTGGGGAACCTACAAATAATTGCACAATAAATCACAAATGCAAGGTAAAGATAATTACAATCATATTAATTTTGCAAATTGTTCAGCCCGAGTCACAACAAAGGAATAATCTAACACACACATTTCCTTACTTCATAAACTGAGTGCAGTTGGAGTGTGATCTTATGAAATGAGTGTGTGAAGAAAGAAGTTCCGCTGTTTTTCCTCAACTCTCTTTGTTGTCTGCCACGTTAGTCTGTCATTTCAGAGTTGAGCTCTAAGGTTCCTTCTGCTGTCTGTCGCTCAGGTAAAACAGCACCAGACTCCCACAGAGCAGCAGCAGTGTCACACAACTCTTCATGTGCTCTGATAAGCTCCTTGAGTAAAGGCCTGGTAACCAGATGCACACCAGCAAATCTGTAGATCTGACTTCAGGATGGGGCCCTTTTTGGAGATCCTGCATGTTCTCTTTGGCCAGGATCTGTAGATTTCTCATGTGTGTCAGACTGCTGGAACTGCATCATATAGCAAAGATCTACAGTGATCATAAAAGAGGATACAAGTCCCTGCATCAGAATCTGTTTGAAGTTTTTTGGATGAATAGTAAATGAGGCTTTCTCTCATGATGAGGACACGTTAAGCTGCCTGCTTTGGTAAAACATCTGGAGCAAACACTGTAGCTGCTGATCCTCATATTAATGCTGAATCTAATAGTTCAGAGGTTTTCAAGTGTTGTCTTCAGTACTCATGCATGTAATGGAATAAGGAGGAAGTAATAAGTGAATCCTGAGTATCCAGGGTGTGTTTGATGCCTGTGTGGGTACATCCCTCCATCTGTTATATGTTAAGTGTGTCAGGGTCTAACCTTGACTGGCACCAGCCTCCTCTCTCTGCGGGACACTGCATGACACTGGAAGAGCGGCATGCTGGGAGTGTAAAGACAAGGCCTTCCCCTGGCAGAGAGGCGGCTCAGCGTGTGGTACACAGAGCCCATCATTATCCTGCTCCCTGTCCCACGTCGCACCTCCCATACCCGTCTTCTTCTGTCCTCCCCGGCGCTCGCTGCTACTCCTCCGACCCCCTGCTGAATCTCTCCTTCACTTCAGCGTCATTTCTGTCTTCTACTCCATGCCCGCCTCGGTTTCCTTTTAATCATTTCAGACCTCACCAGTGCTCCTCATCTCTGTCGGTGTGATGTGGTGCTTCTCCTGATGGAGGTCCCAGCATGAGGACGTGTAAAGTGAATCATTATTTCATGATGTGTTGTCTACAGCGAGGTGAGAAACAGCAGGTTTGGTTGTATTAGCTGCTGAGATTAAGAATGTGTGAGACAGGGAAGATGAGAAAGCTTTGTCATGTGACATTTAGAGGACGTGTAATTAGTGTGAGACAGTTTTTCTTTGTATTCCTTTGTTTTTGACTCTCTAACTCGCTATGTGTCTGTTTCTGCTTGGCTGAGATCATCAGGATTTTCCCAGGATCTTTACCTTAGTTTAGTTCAGTTTAGTTTATTGGTTTAAATATACAGAGACAATGCACATTAATAAACATTCCTGTAAATATGCCAGACAAGTTGACGAATTTTTAACCGTTGTCTCCGGGGCAGGTGACATGAGCACTACATGATTAAAATGCATAAAAAGAAACAGTACAAAAGCTAGTTATAAAATTAACATAGCTTCTCTATTAACATATTTTCATATAGAGCTAAAGTTCAGTTTGATTGGCACTTTTTTTTATAGTTTTGGTTCAGACAGACATTGTTTTCTGATTTCTTCAAAAAGGCATCAACTTGATGACAGATACATCATACTCAGCCTAACCCCCTCCCCAAAAACAAAAAATCAAACACTTTTGCACACGAAGGGCTCCATATGAGTAGATTCTTGTGTACTTTGTCTGCTTCTTTGTTTGGTTGAATACACAATCACATCAGTTCACCTTTTTGTTGAACAGACTGTGGGACCAAAAATTTCTCCCTGATTCATGAACAGACAGTGAGTCTTCGAGGCAACTTTCCCTCTGCTCAGAGTCCCTTTAAACCAAAATGAGTCAAAATCCACATTATTGAATATTGCTGCTGTTATTGCTCCTCTGAAGTTGATGGTTGAAGTGACTGTAGAGATCAGCAGCTTAGAGATGCTCTCACCAGCTCTGCTGCTTGTGTCTGGATTGCAGGACAGGATGTTGCTCAAATTTCTCTGTTAGTGATGGTTTTGGTACAGTGGCTTCTCAGACTGCTCTGACTTCTGTGCAAATAACTGTTAGACACTAACCTTGGTTGTCTGATCTTGTAGTGTTTGGCTTTATGTTTTCTAGAAAAGAACAATAATATTCAAAACATACACATTAGGGCTGAAAGATATATCATTATCTTATCAGTATCAAGATATGAAAATTCAAGATATTAATACCCCAATATTGATTATATTGAAGATATCAATGATGTAGATTTTCCCATTTCACCTTGCATGTACAGCTCAGACAGTCCAGCTATTATTCATGACTTTGTATGAATGTTGATGACTGACATTGAGCTCTAATCAATTAACTGCACTTTCCACATCCTGTTATATTATGATGCTTTTATTTTTCTGAAAAATGCTAAGTTTTTACTAGTCCCAGAGTATCAAATCGATATCTTGATATCTGGCTTTATGGTCAAGACATGAAACTTTGTCTTTATCATTCATCCCTAATACACAAAAATGCATTGTTGTTTTCTAGTGTGACAGTTTGATACAAAGAGCAGCTCAAAAAGCAGACTGTGGATTCCTGAATTTTCATCTATGAAGCCAGAAAGTCAGACCTGATCATCTGATTTCATACTATCTATAAAAATTGATGTCACACTAATGGACTGTTTTGTTGTGGTCACTGGTTGAGAAGTCATGGAGGGGTGAATATGTCTGCCTGTTCAGTCTGTGTCCAGTTTTAAAGGTAAATATCTGCAGCATATTAAACGTGCCCTTGTGAAGGATATACCGTATGCCCCCTGATGTATGTCCCAATCTGTGTGAAACAAATTAGCCGTACAGCCCCACCCTCCTCCCCCATCTCCACCCGGTCTCTGCAGGAGTCTGAGGTCTTTTTATTCAGATCTGATCCCCCTGGGCTCAGCTTCTGCTCCTAAATGACCACAGGGATGAAAAACCTTCCCGGAGGTGTTCATCTGTCAGCGCGCCCTCCACCTCCTTCACCAACTCTCCTGCTTCTAATGAACCCCACCCGCCTCCTCCTCCACCTCCTCCTCCTCAAATATAAAAGCAGCATCTCCCTCGATGCCCCCCCCCTCCCCTAACACCGTGACATACCTTCAGCTCTGCACATTCATCACATGAATTATTCACTCACAGCAGCACGTGGACTGAGGCGTGCTTCAGGCACAACCCCCCGCCATCATCTTCCCCTCCAGCTCCATCCTTACCCCTCTCTCTGTGTTATAGCTTCAGGTAGACTCCACCTCACAGCAGCGTGTCATCAGTTTAACCTGTGCACTCCTTTAATCACGCTCTCCACATGCTTTAAGTCTTTGGCTCCAATTAAAGGCCTTAATGAATTTGGTCTGTCCTCTGTATGAATGGCCTTTAACTCATTATAGATCCACTCCACTACTGCTCATGTCCTGCTCTGTAATTGTATTTTCCCAGAGGCTTCATTGATTTTATGTTGAAAGTTGCTGAAAAGTGGGAGGAGGTGTTATGTCTGATATGAATCACTGCAGGATCCTGAACACAAGCCAACAAAGAAAGAAAAATTCATGTTTTTTCATTGGAAATGTCTCTGGGATAGTTGGTTTGAGTGAAGCATGCCTCAATTTTGGTTGCAGCATCAGTTGCTTGTATTGCACTGATTCCTGCAGCCTTCTGGGATGGAGAAAGAGAGACCGACAGAGTAAACAGGCGGAAAAAAGCCTCTATGGCAAGCAGGTGGCGTCTTTTTCTGCAAAAGAGGAATAATTAATCAGCAGAGGGGGCTGCGAGGAAAGGAGGGAAGGAAGGGAGAAATAAAGAGATGAAAGAGGCTTTAGTTCAAAGAGAGCAGGCAGAGATGAACCAAGGTCTGAACTGAAGGCTGAGGAGAGTTGGACACACACAGAGCTGAGAAGCTGATCACTTTTAACCCGACTCCAGAGATCTGGAAGGATCAGTCCGCATGACACCTCACACTGTAGCTCAACCTTTTTTAATCAACACTGCAGACAAGACACAAGTCTAGAGAAGAATCAGTGATGAGGGTGTGTTAAGTGTAAAAGCATAATGTGTTGCTGGATCACACCCTAGTTGTTGAAAGGTTAATGGGTCAAATGTTGACAGCAGTTAACCCGACAGGTGACAGCAGAAATGAAGCTAATCTGAATGAACTTGTGAAAGCAGGAATACCATCACAACTGACTTATTAAAGGGAGACAGTGGTGCCTACACACTGATGTACATGCTGCTGTGTGTTTGTGTGTGTTTCTCTAAACATCATCTTTAATGGTCTGCTCTTAATGAAACCAAAAGTGCATCAACCTTCCAGCTCCATGTGAACAGCTGTGAATCTAAGCCAAAGCTACATGGGATAAACTTTATCCACGCTGCAGAGATTATCGTTTAACCACTGCACAGGCACAGCTTTCCATCCGGCTCAGAGGGATCAATACATTTGTTTCCCCTCCGACAATCCAGTACCAGTCACAGGCTGTGCAGAGCGTCAGGCTGTAGAGCTGTTTGTGGTCTCTGTCAGTCTGCTGTGAGTACACACGATTAGGGACGCTCTGCAGTCCTGCACCCAGCGTAGCATCGCTGCTGTTGCTCCCTGGCCTCCTGCCTGCTCGGCGTCCTGTCACACAGGATTACATCGCCTGCTGACAGAGTCGTTGTGGCGTGTGCTGCTGCAGCGGAGCTTCAAGTGTGAGCCCAACATTTTGCAGTGCCCGCCTGGTGTGATGCCAGGTTGTTGACACAGGTCACACAAAGTTGATTGCAAGGAGCACAAAGGTTATTTTGCACTCATCCTTTGAAACACAAAGGCTGTGTTTCAGTTTTTATGGCTTTGTATGACTGAAATATGTTGTCAAATGAAGTGTGTCCTCTTGTACACTGTCTTAAGTTTCCATAAAGAAATCTAAAGCTGTTCCCCGAACCTATGTTTAGTTTGTCATAGCAGGGGAAATGGAGAAAACACCTAAGATATGTTGATATTAAACAGGAGAATAAGAATTAACAAGCGCAGAGACACAGTTAGTCTTAAACATGGACCTGTCATCCTGTTAAGTTTGAAGAAACACAAATTACACGTTGGGATTACTCTCCTTCTAACACCCCCATCTCCTGTGACAGCCTCTGATTGTGTTGGCGGGCGTTTCGGCCTCTGTCTGCACCAGCGTGCCCTGTGAAGGATCAGTCTGTAATTATACTGAAAGAGAGTGGTCATGGTGTGTCAGTCACAACCAGCCGCTCTTCTAATTGGTTGGCTCTCTCAGAGGCTGCTCAGGCATCAACAAAGACCAAATCCTGAGCGGGGGCAGCTCTCTGAAACTTTACAAAAGCTGTTTCCTTGACAGAAGAATCTGCATCGAATGTCAGCACGACTCAAAGGTTAACAGTCACTTCAACTTGTTCAGCCCACGCTGTATCTTTAAGTGTTAGAATATATCCGGAGGTTAAAGCAAAAATGCTCAAAACATGACAGCCAGGAACGATTTAAGGAACATTTTTACATTTCTGTGAAGATGCCCCTTTAGCAGAGTTTTTAGCCAGGTCCCTGAGAGCGGTTGAGGTCACATGATCCCTGTGTGAGCGTGACCTTACCTGTTTGGGTAGAAAATTCAAAACTGGATTATTGGTGGGAGACATCAACTGTGAAAAAACATGGAGGTAAAAAAATACATACACCTCAAAGAAATGTTTCTTCCATCCTTTTGCTGTGGTGTTATGAAGTTATTATTGGGCTATTGCATTGTGTTCAAGTCCACTTTTTAAAGATGGTCGCCAATGGCAACGATTGAGGGCAAGAAGTGTCCAGTGCTCCACTCTCAACTTTTTGACTGTTTTGAATGTGCTAGCTGAAAATTAAAAGTGCGCTGTGTTTTCCCGCACTGTCAGTGTGAGTGCACATATGCATTAAAAATTGTCAGTGTTAGTGCAGAAGTATACGAGTTTGGACACAGCCAGAGTCTGGTGCTTTGATGATATCAGGATAAACAATACATTTTTCTAAAAGATTGTCAGTGTTTGAATAAAAAAACATAATTTCATTGCAGCATCAGTTTTTTTTAGTTAGCTGCGTCATAATCTGGTTGCAGTGTGGTACTGTAGTGCATCTAAACTCAGTTTGCTAACCACATTTAAAACAAAGTAAAGAAAACATTGACTGTCTTATGTTGCAAAAGAAGAAAAATGTAAGTGATGATCGTTGAGCATGTGGTGTAGCATCTAAAATGAGAACAATGCAATGGTGAAAATTTTTAAAAGAGGAAAACAGTTAATTAGATATGGCCCAGCCTGGTATAAGGAGCATCAAAGCTCTATTTTAGTGAATGCCTCTACTGTACAAACAGATAAGATGTTCCACAAAGTGTGTACATTTCCCTTTCAGTGCCCACACAGCTGCGTAGAAACTGCACATTGCTGAGGGAAATGGAAATCATCACTAATTCTGGTTTCCTTAGTAATTGACACATTTTTCAAACAGAATTAAAAGTGTTATTAACATGACTACAAAATGAGTTAACAGATAGTGGGTGAATATCCTTAAGTGGAAAAACAGAGTGTCTAAAGAGTAAACTTTGTTGACTGAAGAAGGTCATCAAATGTCTTGAATCAAACTTCCCTAACTCCTGCGCAGCAATCTCATCAGATGTCATCGTGTGGTTTGCAACTGATAACATCAGATTACTTTTGTGCGTCCTCTTTACCACATTGCAGACTTTCTGTCGAGTTGGTGACAGAAATGGTCAGGGATTATCCTCTGGGGAGCCTTATTCGTTAGGGTATTTTTTTTGTCAGCCTCATCTCCAGCAGCTTGTCATTAGATTGAGTCTGTCTGAATGTGTGGAGGTTATTGTGTAGCTGACTCTCTAAATAAGTAGCATTGAGTTGTTCCTTCCCCTCATCCTCCCTATATTTACTCATTGTTGTTGAGAAAGGGGAACCCGCGCTCCTCCTTCATTCCCCTCCTCTTTGTCCTCACTGTGTGTCAGCAGTGAATATATTTACTGCAGTCAGCTGAGGTGACAGAGCCAGGAGACAGAGAGGAGGGAGAGACAGAGCAGTGAAATATGTATTCAGACTGAGGACAGAGCTGAGGGCTGGAGCAGCACTTTGTCTTCAGAGCTTAGGATTTATCGCCTGTTGTGTCTGTGTTGATAAAACAGTTATTCTTGATTTTTCAGAGACAATAAGACGGCGTTGGTTCCTCTGGGAGCACACACAACTCCCTCAGAGTAATCTCATGTCTGTGGTGTGTCCCATGTCATTTTTCAAACCTTAACATTTACTTTAGCCGAGGGAAAACCATCACAGATATTGAGAAAGTATTTCAAGATGTTTTTAGACTCGGGGATGGAGCTGTATTTATGTGACTCAGTAAAACAGAAACATTCCTGCTGACTTACAGCGTGGCTGCTTCTGATCGCTCAGCAACATCTGGAGGGGATCTCTTCACATCTGGCACCAGCGTCCACTCTGAGGTCAGAGGTTGTCCAGTGGATGTTTTTGGCTCAGGACTTCATGTGATAAGGACACAATTTTATACAAATTTCTCTAAAAATACATGATAAGGTTATGACTCATTTTAGCTGAAAGCTCAGAGGTTAGATTTGTGTCATTTGTTTCCTGTGTCATAGACTGCTTCTCTAGGGTGATGTTTACCTCATAAACCACTGTGTTGGATCACTAGAAAGTTGTTGCTGTCTTTTAGCTTTGCTTTGTCCTCCTATAAAGTCTGGAGAATGGTTTGAGATAGATGTTGAAACTTTAGACTGTACGGATGCAGGCTGGTCTCAGTGACGCCACTCTTTCATTACAGTAGATGTGTTTTAAAGAGGGGCATCATGTTTTATTTGTAGTCTTAATCCTGTTCCTCTGTAACCCCTGTACCAGCTTTATATGATGTACAGATGAAAACGATTCCTATTGTACCCACACTGATGTTTTAGAAAACACTTAACCCTCTTCATCTGATTGGCCAGCCTTCTAAAGGTCTGTTGAGGGTGTGGGTATGGACAGATCTTGGTTTCTGAGTGTCTTGTGTCCCCTCCCAACATGAGATCCCAGGAGTTTCTACAATGTAAGAATATGCATTTGGTTTGAACATCCAGCCTTGTTCATTTGCTGTATATCCATGTTTTAAAGGTGGAAAAGCAGAGTACCCCCTCTTTAAAGCCTAAGAATGAGAAACTGCAGGTTTTCTGTGCTCTTGCTTTGGCTTCACTTTTTAACACTTGAGGTTGCTGCTTATACAAAAACAAAGAGGCATCATCAGTCAAGCTGAAAAATGCAAGATCTGACGATGTCTTTGGTGTAGCTCCTCCTCAGTTATGAATCTAAAAACTGAATTATAATGAAGGTCAGAGTGAGAGTTACATAAAATACTTTAAAAAGAGTTTGGTTCGTCTTGGTTCATCAACCCTTTTTCATCAAGTCAGAATGATGTTTCTGCTTTATATATTCACCTGCTAATGTATGTCCTTTGTCCAGAGCACAGTGAGCATCAGGGGTTAAACATATGACAGAAAAAAATGAGACAATCTGCTCATTATGTAAAGATTTTTCCCACATTGACCAGTGTCTTTCACACTCTAATGAGTAAAAACACTCAATGAAACAATTTTATCTGTTGCAGATATTCTGTAAGTCATTTGCAACTAAAATACAAAGTATAGAGTTGAAGCTTTCAGTTTTCTTTTGAATGTAGTTTGACAATTCATACAAGGAGGATTATGGGAAATGATTTATAGGTAGACTGGAATGCAAAGAACAGAGCTGCTTTGATAACATCCAACATGTGGGGGACAGGTGATGCTTCTTTCTCTGCTGCCGCTGCTGCTCAGACTGTTTGACTTGAAGATAAAACCAACATCCAGTCTCCAACAGGCCGGCATCCGCCCACTGATCTCCATTAAAATCATCAGGGTGATGTTGACGACAGAGCTCTGTGCCTCCACATCTCCCCTTCTCTCGGGCCGGCTGGCCTCCCTGACATCAGTGAGATAGCGTCTGTTATATTCCTCCTGAAAGAGAAAGAAAGAGACACATTGTTTGTGTGAGTCATCCAGAGAGCAAACCGTGTGTCGGGCTTTAAAAAAGGATCCTGTCTCCCAGAGAAGTGATCAGTGGGAAGATGTCATCAGGAGAGAGAGAGCAGTGAGAGGAGGAGGAAACCTTAAAGGAAGTGATGACTTTGGTCATCTTGTTTCATCTTTTGATTTAAAAGTTTATAACTTGTGAAGGTCATTAAATGCACTCAAACTCAATAAGACTGTTTAGTTTTCTCATGAGTTGAGTTTTTTTTTTTTTAAACTTGTAGGGTTTTAAATCAACTGGAAGTCTCTGATGTAGCTTAACATGGTTGCAATATACAAGAACACAGGTGTGGATCTGTGTGTATTTCAGTGTGCACATTATGCAGTGTGTTTTTAAAAAAGAGGGATAAACTCTGAATCCAAAAGGTGTTTCTTCGGGGCTTTCATCAAACTCTTGTCAGATGCTTTGGTTAGAAATCTGAGGCAGGAAAAAATAACAACACTGCAGCAGATGAAGAAAAGAGTTTGACTCCACCTCCATCCAAACACGGCTCACACACTGACACTCTATTCTCATTTATCCCTCAGGTTAACCAGATTTATATCAGCTTAAAGATAAGATAAATAACCTGATGTTTTCTTGTCCTCCTGTTTTCCACAGATTATAGATAATGGGCTGTGTGCAATGCAAGGATAAGGAAGCAACCAAACTCACAGACGACAGAGACACCAGCATCTCCCAGGGAGCCGCGTACCGTTATGGGGCCGACCCAACGCCGCAGCACTACCCCAACTTCGGGGTCACCGCCATCCCCAACTACAACAACTTCCACGCCCCCGTGGGACAGGGGATGACTGTCTTTGGAGGGGTCAGCACCTCCTCCCACACGGGGACCCTGAGGACTCGCGGTGGGACGGGTAAGAGATGCTTTAATTCTCGCTCTCGTGATGACGCATAACAGTAAAATGTGTAAAAGTAAAATGTATGTATAAAAAGCAGAAAACAGAATCTTCAGTTAATTATCAGGTGAAAAACAGGTATGATGGACTGTACCTAAAACAAGGAGAACATCCTTTTCATTTATCAGAGTGTTTCCTTGTTAGCTGCACACTGAAAAGGTCAGTTTAGAAAAAGAGTTTAGGCTGGCTGCACCTTAAGAGCTGCAGCGGTGCATAAAATCCAAACAGAGTGCAACACCCAAACAACACAGCCCAAGATTTCAGATCCTCACTGTCCCATCACTGAGTCATCTCAATGCACTACGAATGATCCCATGAAGAGTCCAGAGTCTTCACGTCACACAAAGTTAACACAGCTCTTTCACGAGCTGGTCTGATGACAATTCACTAAATTTCTTTATCTTTAGTTGTTTATGATCTTTAAACCATCATAGTCACACAAAAACACATGCTAACAGTGGGAGACCTGCAGCTCTTTGTTCTGCAGGGTAAAAGCTGTTTCAGAATACGGAGGCTGCTGTCAATGCAGGGAGCAGAGAAGCATTGTCTGAGTCTGCAGGGAAAGTTTAAGTGATACCTTTAGATACTTCCTGTTACAATCTGAGCATTTCAGCTGCAAAAAACAAGCACTTTAACAAGACTGAGACCCAGTCACGTAAATGTGAGGGTACATGAAAATGCGTTGTATAGACTAATTCCTTATTTTTAAAATTTTAAAAGGATAAAATTAGAGAAAATCGATTTGTCTTTTTCATTCACTTTATTTATTCATTTTCCTTACCATTTATCTTCACTGGGGCTGTAGGTGGCTGGCATAGAATTTCCCTCTTTTTTTGTACTCTTAAATGTGATGTTAAAGTCATAGTGACCTGCCCTACATCTGATGGCTTCATCTTTCTGTCAGAGCAGCTCCAAAGGTTATAATTTCTGTTTTTTTAACCCTATGAATCCAGAACCTGCCAGCAAAAGCAAAAAAAAAACACTTAAATTTATATGACTGGCATTTTACAAACAATTTTTCCTATCCAAACACTGAAGAAACATCTGTTATCATCATGTTATCATCACAGAGGAGTTCCTTGATTCAAAGTGAAGAAATGAGGACAGAGGTGATGCTGGACACTGTGACAGATGAAATTATCAGAGTCTGAGTAAAATGTTTGATGAAGCAGCTGTTGTATAAAATCTTTGAGAGACAAATGATGTTTTGAACACAGATGGAGGACATCACTCATCCAAATGCTCTTTTTGGAGTAATGGGTCTGTGTTTGTTAGATGAGCTTTCTGTGATCACAGCTCAGAGCCGCCCACACTCACACACCTCTCTGTGGATCCTCTGTGCCGTCGCAGACCTCTGTGACATCTAAAACCCTGACAATCCTCACCTCGCTGCCCTGCGACAGCTCCAGCGCTGACCTCGCCCATCGCAGTCAGGAACGTCCGGCCGGCATTAGCGTGAGGCTTTGTGCCGGGCTCATTGTTTGGGTAGGAATATTCTCACTCAGGATATCCTTTATGTTTGACTGAGTCCGGCCGCTCTGCAGAGGAACTCAGCGTTTCCACTCAACTTAGCAGGAGTCCTCTCCCTCAAAGTGTGGATTATTTTCTGCGCTACATAATCCAAATCCACACAGTGGCAGAGGAGCAGAGAGAGGGTTTATCTTTTTAATTTCCTCCTGGTGGGGAAATTTGGACATAAGCCGTCTCTGCCTCTCTCAGACTCTGTTATAACACAGCTGCAGCCGCCCCCTCTCCCTCGCCTGGAGGAGCCCAAACTGCAGCTGGCAGGAGACACTTTATCGATTATCAGTTGATCTTCTTGCTTATGTCATCCCCCAAATGGAAATACGCACAGCTCGTCCTTTGACCTTACGTAACTTATCGAGCAGGATCCCAGCGAAGGAATCAATAGAGCGGTTTATACCTTTCTGCCACCTCTGCTGACCTAATGGAACATTCGCACAGCCTGTGTCAGGATGCGTT
>RPOG01002789.1:0-81196 GCA_008086565.1 Thalassoma bifasciatum
AAGCGTCCATTTTTATGATGAGTCAGATTAAGAAGAGCAGCCAGTGATTAGATCAAATGAAGAACACTAGCAGACTGACTCCCACACTGAGACCTCGGGGATGGAGACAGAGAGCAGGAGAATTGAGACACTGCATTTCATTGCTGGGACAGTGTCAGTGGAGCGCTGAGATGTGGCTGCAGAAAATGGGATAGATAGAGACGGGGGATAGGGGGAATCGATCGGAGAAAGTTACAGAGTGGAATGAAACATTATTATCCGAAAGCTAAATAAGTGAGAGTCATTTTCCTCCTGCACCCATGAGACTTCTCACTGAAGAGAGCTACAGCAGGTGGAAGTATAGTGACGATAAAAGACCTGAGTGTACACATGCTTAATATGTGCATTAGTTAGTCTGCAGATTGAATTTTCAGAGTGCGCAGGGATGAAGTCGAATAAAGACAATCTGTTGTCTGTGTAGGACGGTAGGGACTGGATTATATCATGCTTTATTTAGAGGTTTAACTGTGGAGTCAATACTCATCAATTTGCCGGTGATGTTCTCTTCATGAAGGCATCAACTGATGACTCATCTATCTCAAGCTGTGAAACATACTCTTCTACCCCAGGACCCTACTGCCCATCATGCACTATGCTATACTGAGCTCCAGCGTCCACCATAACTACAAAATTAATCCAGGTAATTCTGTCAGCATTAAAAAGCACAGATCTCACTCCTCACTGCTTAAATTTGTCAGTGTAGTGTCGTCAAAGGGGCTTTTGGTCAACATGCCCTAAATAGAGTCACGAAAGCTAAAAAAATCATTCCAAAATAACCTATTTTTGTGCTGGTAATTCAGTGTTTAATTGTGGATTATGAACAGGCAAAGGTATAAAGGTAAGACTATTTCAAGACAATTTACAAAGTCCTCACACAGTCTTTAATCCTAATTTACACCTCAGCCTCACTAACCAGCACACTACAGCTCTGTGCCAACACAGAGCTTAGAGAGTGTTGAATGTGGGGTTACTTAATAATTAAACAAAGAGCGCAGTATCGATCTACTCTTTTTGTATGGTCTTTCCAGATAACATTTGAATTTGGGCTACAAAAATAAAAATCGATTCATTGATCAGCTGAGTGCAACAACACTGTAAAAAGTCTTGGGGGATAGCAAACATGGCTACAACACAGACTTTTGCTTTATTTGAAAGATTTTATGAAGACACATATCAGACTGCCATCAAAAGCAACTGTTATGTGTATCCAAACAAGACAGGACTGCAACGTCTCCCCCTCTCATGCAAGTGGATATTTTACAGTAAATGTACTGACAGTAAGTTTAACTTACAAATGAAAAATATGGATAATCAGAAAAAGGCCAAATGTGTGTTTAAATTGTTTCTGTTAAATAGTATAAACGATAGTAAATGAAGGACAGAAACAAAAATGAGACTTTCAACACCAGAATTCTTCCAAAGACATTTTAAGATGATCAATTCTTCATGTAAATTACATGTCCTTCTTGACTTTGTGAAAGCCGTCTTTGCTTGTGGACAACAGCCCGTATCAGCTGAACATATAATCGTCACGTCTTCACAAGGTGTCCTTAACTGGAAGTGTTTTGACAAAATGCAAATTTTACATTGAAAGAAAAAAAACTTATAATTATTATTCATGTTGTGCCTCAGTGTATATTAAATTATCAGAACAGACATAGAAAAAGATGGATTGCACAAGGCGACTTCAGAATCAGCATTCTTATTATCAGGGGGTCCGAACTGAATGTTTGCAGCAATTACTCTCTCCTCGACAGTATGGTGTTTATCTGATTGCCAGACAGATTCATTACCTTCTCTACAATGGGCATAGGAAAGCATAAAAATCAGGTCAGAGCTGTGATTAAATTCTCAAGGCCTATTTGGGTCAAAACAGATTCATAGCAGCATTGCAGCCACAGTCACGGATATCAAGCAAGGACAAGATAAAAAATCATTACTTCAGAAATTTGAAATAAAAACAGCAGGTGTACTTTTTCCCGGTGATAATACCCACTCTCATGTTTTGAAGACTTTTTCAGTAATTGAAGTGTATTAGTAAAAAGTCATCAAAGGAAAGCTTTGTGATATCAAAGGGCGAGTGGTTTTGCTGCAGTTCTATCCGGTAAAAAAAGAAGCTGCAGATATTTGTGATAGAAGCGTGGGAGGCAGGAGTGCATAAAAGTGTGTTTACTTTGTTGACTGCCAAATTATTTGACTCTGCTTACTACCTTGATTAATCTCAACCCAGCATAATACAGCAGGAAGACTGCAGGAAGTGTGTGGTTCAGGGTTTCAAGGTAAAAAAGAAATTGCAGTGGTCTAGTAATAAGAACTTTTTTCACTACATTTTAGGGTGTTGGATCGAAAAATAAAACTTTTTGAGAAGTTTTTCCAGTGACTTTATCTCACCAGTCAAGTCATAATGCAGTGTTCACCTTGACTTTAAGACAATGATAAGCTAAAAACAAATTTCACCGATAAAAACTCAGACATATGTAAGTTTTGTTTTACCAGAAAAAAGGTGACAAGGGCAATTTTCTTATTAGGCAGTTAAATTTATCAAACTCATAATATTTTTTATTTCTTTTTCAATACTGTGATTTATCTTTATGTGATGAAACAAGGGCATATTTAGTATACCAATTCACAGCACAGCTCTGTTGCTGCCACAGGTGCTGTTGGAGCCTGCAGTAGAAGTGTAATGCATCACTTTTAAGGATGGACACATGCTCGCAGCACTTTTATTTAAAGTCATATAAGTAAAATAAGACTAGTGTCAAAAAAGAGTGTGTTATTTCTATCAGAAAAAAAAGAATCTCAACAACTGTGACATAAAATTGGGGATATAACAATGTCAAAATGTCACAATACAATGTTGCCTAGACAGCAGGTTCAGGGTGAGATATTTTTCACTAAATTGAGAGGAAAAGAAAACAGAGCATATTTTGTGAGTTAGCCCCAGTTTTTATTTTTTCATAACCTTCTGAATTTTAAGTTTTTGACCACAATACAGATCGTCTGTAAACATTAGTGGTCATTTCAGCAACACACATTAGGATTTCTTAAGCTCTTTTGCTGATATGGGGAAACTTTTCCTTACATTTCTGTTGCCAGACTGGATTATTGTCCCCCCACTTCTCCTCACATCATTTCCAGTTGATTATTTGCCAAGTGACAGGTCATAATTCTTCTTCTACTCAATGTGTGAACCACCACTATCTGTCGGCATCTGCATATTGTTTGACTGTCACATATTTTGATTCCTATTTTTTGACATGAGCATCAGCCATGATGATGGTCTCTGTACTTCGAAACTCAAAGGGCCTAACTCTAAAAGAACTTGGCTTTCTAGTAGAAAACTACTTTTTTAATTTTTAATTTTTCAAATACCCTCCCCATTCATAGAAAAAGCTCAGTATATGGAGGAGTATATGATGAAAGTTAATAATGAGGAGTTCTTGACAATCATGCTTTTTTGTCATGTTGAGTCATGCATGAGTATGAGTAGCCCATGTATAATATTGTCTTGAATTGACTGAACATTATATTTGTCTTTTTGCTTTTAAGAATAAAGGCATCAATGTTCCTGCCCAACTGCAAAGCAACAGAAAGAGCCCCACTGAACATCTAGCAGCAGAAAACAACATCATTATAACTCTAAATCATGAGCTGACATTGTGCTTCACCATGAAAAAAAAATGGCACAAATATAATTGAGTAGTCTGTTTTCCCACAGGAGGCAGAGGCTAGAGAACAGTGGTAGATGGGCATGGTCTCTCTCCACCGCTCTCCACTGATTAATTCTCTGGGCCTAAATAACCTCTAGTCCATCACATGAGCTGCTTGTTGCCCTGGCGGGGCTCTGGCTACACAAAGAGGTTCGGTCATTAGCGGCCACATCATGTCTATCATCACTTGTCACGGCTTTGAGATGAGATGAGCTGGGAAATCACCCTGATAAAGGCAGTAACAGGCTTAAAGGGACTAAAGTGGCATCTTCATTTCAAAAGGCTGGCATTTTGATTAAAACTTGCATTCAAATGTTCATCAAAGTAAAAAGCACTCAATCAGTGTTTTTATTGGTGAAGCAGATTCAGTTGCGCTCACATATGAGAAATGTCTTTTGTGGATAATTATCTAGTGATTATGAATTTATTTAACATGCTTGATGTTTTAAAGGATATCTACTTGACCTGAAATCATTTGTGAAAAAACTATATATCAGGGGTGGCGTTGGTTCACAGAACATGTGATGGGTGTGCACATTCAAACACAGAATCCAAAGCCGCTTCACAGGTTTATTGTCAGTTCGTCTTTAGTTTGAGACAGATGGATTCGGATGATTTTGTCTAAACAAAAGTACAAAGGAAATATTAGCATGCTACATAAATCTATACAAAGGAATGAATAAAAATAATAACGGCATAACTTACTTTAGCATGCATCAATCCACCTGTGTTTAAACAACTTCTATTTGGTTGGGTCACTTCTATACTACAAAGGCAAACAGATAAAACAAACATCTGAGCACATCATTTTACTCAGTTCTTAACATAATTCAGTCCATTTATTCCTTTTCCACTCACATGGTGTCTTTCTTTGTTCTGCTGCTGGTTTGGAGGGAAAAAGAGGGAGGCGGAGGCATACCGGGTGGAGTTTTATAGACTTTGGTGGGTGTGGTTAGGTTTGATTGAAAGGAGAAGCCATTTTGATTGTAGCTGGTTAAAGGTGGAGGATTTGGGATTTAACAATTTGGTTCAACATTTAAAAGCAGGTTTACTTGTTCTCTTGTGAAGTTACTCTTTTTAGTACAAAGTTTCATATAGGCACAAGTTTCACGTGTTTCATTGTTTCAAACATGAATATAAAACAATGGTGGATGCTCATACTAAATGTGAGCAGATTTTCAAACTGGTGCATTTTCATGTTGTAGACATCTATGAACCTGTCTGTAAACTGCTAAAAATGGTCTGTTTTATAGAAATAGCAAAATAACCTCAAGAGATCTTCACAAGACTTACTGAAGTCAGCATCATTAAAGTATTTCTGTATAGACAACAATAGTTTAGAGGCCGAAGTAGAGGTGAGTGGATCATTAGGCATGTAAAATGAATACTTTTTTGCTGATTGCAGAAATGGTGCAATAAATGCACATTTGGTTGAAAGTCAGTGAGTAGATTCAGCTGCACAAGCCCAACATGGTAATCTGCCATTGTTACTGTTGTTGTCGGGTTCACGCATAGCCATGTCACAATGTAAGAGTAATGTGCAGGTGAAAAGTGGAGCGTGATGTCGGCATTTCCACTAAAAGCTCCGGCTTGCTGTTTATACTGTTTATGCCGTTTAAACTGCAAAACAGCATTTTGGAATAAATCCATTCTGGTTTTCAAGTTTCTATTTTGAGTTGGTGAAAAAGCCAGTACTATGTAAATGAGAGGCTGAAACGCAACAATACCTTTACTTTTCATCCTAAAACTGTTGTTGTGTAAATGGCCCTTGTGCCAAGCTAATGTTAAGCCACAGTGATTTTGGCCTTGAAATCAAGATCCATTGGATTTTGCCAAAAGACTAACAAAGCCTCACGTCTTCAGAGCTTTGATTGAACTACAGTCATAAAGTTCAAAGGACAGTGGCTTTTATAAACCTAACCACAGGTTGCCTTTTACAGCCACTGTGAACTTCACTTGTACTTGTAAAATGTGAGATGGAGGGATGAAAAGATAAAAATGACCATATACCGTGCTGTTCAAAGTCCATCTTCTCGAGTATTAAGCTGTTTTTAAGTTCCTTTGACTCCAAGTATTGTTTCTCTGAAAAGCAAATGAGCTTCAGGTCAAAGAACTGCAGCTCTTCACAGAGCAAAACATCGACAAAGATCAGGGTCCTCAGACCAAAGGCTACCAGCTCCCTCCCCCCTGGTTGATAAAAGGTCAAAACACTTAGTGTGCTGAAAATCCATTGACCTTTCTAAGGTGTTAAGCTTTCAGCACAGGAGGAACTTTAGACGGTCTGTGTTTGTGTGTGTGAACTTCTGTAAAGAAAAGAGAAAAAAGATTCCCCAGGTAAACAAGTCCAACGGACATGATTTACACAACAGCCACTCCACAAGTGAAGGCCACAGTGGAGTGGGCACAATCAACAGTAGTGACGCATGTGATTGTGATGTGGTCTGTGATTCACCTGAGCAGAACAACAACACCTGACTGGTCGAGCTTTGGTTAACTTTACTTCTTTTGAAAACCCATTGTCAGATTCAAGGTCGTATTACTCATAGCTTTCAGCACTGAGTTTAGATTAAAAAAAAATCTATCATTCTATCTATCTATCTATCTATCTATCTATCTATCTATCTATCTATCTATCTATCTATCTATCTATCATAAAAAAAATAAAGTCTCTCATCTGCAACTTTGACTTTTTTTTCTTTTACCATGGACCAGGATATTTTGTCCAAAAGAAATAAAAACTTTTGCCTGAACGAGCCTCTAGAAGCAATACATTCTTTTTCATTTTATTTTATAGATTTTCTCAGTTGCTCTGGTGCATTTTTCACATCATTATTAACATTTGCACAACATTAAGTGCCTTTCTAAAAACAATTAGTAAAAACTGAAAATCTAGTAGATAATCTGCAGAAGCATGTCACTTGCTTGAAACAGATAATAATGCCTTAAAAGTAAGTATTTATGTCAATGAAAGTGTCTGAGTGATCAAAATGAAAAGTCCTGACAACACTGTTAATGAACAAGATGGTCAAATGATTTTGTTATGTGTTCAGATGGTTTACTCTTGAAAGTGTCTTCAGATGCAAATAAAAAAAAGCTAGATCTTGGTGACACTACCTGAAAATGCTCAAGAGAGAACCATAAACTATTGACACAGCCATCGAAAAACTATAGAAAGCAAGAAAGTCTCACATTACCTTTTCTCCTGAACAAATATTTGAATGATTGAGTTCAGCTATTGAGATAAATATGGATCCCCTGGTTCGTCCTCTTCCCCTTCCTCCCTACATCCTCACTCCTCTTCCACCACACTGACCTTCTGTTTCTGTGTCACAGTAATGTAGAAATGATACATGTGTTCTGCTCAGTTTCATAAATGCGAGTCAAGAAAGGGATCATGGGATTCAGCTCTGAGTGACTGTGGAGGTTGAACTAACACTTACGAGCATGTTAATTCTGCTCAGAGAAATTCACTGTGACTGAGAAAAACTGTATTTATTTATTTAATTCTAAGCCATACCTTCCAACAACATGTCTATTTATCATGACTGTAACTTAGTGGGCAGAGGAAGTTTTTCCTTTTAAGTGTGTCTGTTTACACAATGAGGTTCTTGGCACTGGGCCTTTCATTTTTTTTTTTTACGTGCACCCCTTGTGACCCTTAAGAATGAATCATTTCACCGCAAGCCCACAACTTGTTAAACTGTTAAGGTATGTTGAAGAAAAATTAAGAGGGCATTTTGCACTTGCATTATTATATTTCTTTCTTTTACAAATATTAGTAATATATCATTTCATACCCTAAGTTATACTGCCATCATGGTAAGATGCAATCTGCATTTCTTCACCTGTTCTTGAGACATGAGTGTTGATAATAAAGTTGACTTTAATTTAATCCAATCTAATGTTATCAAGCTTACATGTTATAGGTCAAGCTGATGGACAGGGATCTCAATGTACATATGTGGAATTGTTCTCAGGGAAAAAAAAAAAAGGAATTGTACTCAGTGCAAATATACCCAATGTAAAGTCATCTAGAGCATGAAGATTCTGAAACAAAACATCCGATACAGCCTCTTTTTTCTTGCTTCTACAGAGGACCAAAATTAATATTGTATAGAAAAAGAGGGTAAAACATCCTGGGAACAAAAGGAAGACACAAACACGGCTTGCAAAGAGAGTATGATGCACTGTGACAGCTCTTTTTGGGCAAGGTGACACTGTAAAGAAAATTGAATGTGTCATGTGGTATATCAGAGAGAGACAGAGATACCAAAAGAGAGACAGAGGGAGACAGAGGAAGAGACAGGGAGACGGAGCAAACACAGAAAGAGATAGCTGCAGCAGTGTTTAGCTGCTGCTGACTCCACTCTCTATCACAGAGCTGCTGTCAGCCCACAAGATCCACTGAGCAGCCGAGGCCTCCTGCGCTTCACTTCATCTAAATAAAATGACAATACAACCGCACTCCCGAGTCCTATCCCTTCTCTTTACGGCGATAAACAGCCCGCTCACTGTGGCTTCACTGTCATGCACTATCTGCATCTGATAAAGCGGTGGACTTCCTCGCCTGGCGGCGGGGGCGGAAGTAATAAATTGCTTTTTACCAGTCACACTGCGAGGAGCTGATTTCTGAAGCTCACTTTGTTATTGACTTTTATTCAAGTATACTTTGACAAGTGTATTTGACCCTATTGAACTATAATTCATCTCCACAGTGGTTAATTCCACTCATCGTAAGACACTGCCTGAAAAATGTCTGCAAAAACAAAGAAATCAAGTTGTTTTTGACAAATGCTGCAATTTTGCAAATCCATTAAACTATGTTCACACTGCTGACAACAGTGACCTCAAACTGAATTTTATTAATGCTTATTTGTGATCTGAATTTTACATGACGTTTTAATTTTGGCCACTATCATATGTGGTCCTAAATCTATAGTAGGATGGATTTTTTTTTGCAAAAAGACCTCTATGTCTTACTCTGATGTCACTCTTGGGTAACAAATGTCACCGGGAGAACAAAAAGGCCCACCATGCCTGAACCAGGATTCAAACTGGTGACCTTCTTGCTGTGAGAGTACAGTGTAAACAGCTGCAACACTATGCAGTCGAGAGAGGAACATGAAGGCAGATAAATATCACCACATCCTGAAGGATATGTGACTGCAAGTCTGCAAGAGAGCTTGCAGAGATTGTTTGACAACGTCAAGGTGAATGTTCTGGAGTGGCCAAGTCAAAGCCCAGATCTGAATCCAGTCAAAAATGTATGGCTGGACCTGAAAAAGAGCTATTACTGCCCAATCCTGGAGAAAGCATAAGCTGTTTTGAAAGGAAGAAGCGAATACTCATTAAAGGTGTTGTAAGTCACATTTAGTCTTAGAACCTTGACAATGTGGACCACCTGCACCTGCTGTTCTTGAACATGCCAACATAACATCAAACGAAAGTTAGAGGTAGAGCCTGCAGTAATTTCTGTTAAGTTTTGTTTCCATTTTTACATAAAACATCCAAATTGGACACCTCTGTCGTGGCTCAGTGCCAGAAGCAGCACATGCTCACTGCCTCTGATTGTAGCTAATATTATAGCTTACAGTAGTAGCTTTGTGAAAACACAATAGACTTTCAGGTAAATGAGGTATCCTGCAAATATTGGATCATTCTTTTTCCACGTTGCGGCCGCAATTGTAACTGCCCAGGCTGACTTCTCCCACTCACTATCACCAACGCTCAAAGTCACATGCTCACTGGACACGCTGTGATTGGCTGGTCACCACCCATGACGACTCTTACTCGCCTAGACACGTCTAGAGTCAACCAAAACATGAACACACAGGCCAAGGGGGGGTTTAGGTAGATACAGACACTGACACACATGTATAGAGGCCCATAGATGACGATTGAGCAGGATTATTTCTGTAAAAGTTGACATTTTAATTTTCAGAAAAATCCTGCAGACTCTACCTTTAAGTGCCGGCAGTTTTTTTTTTGCTTGTTTTTTTTGTTTTTTTTACTTTCACCATCACATCTTCCCAGATGATCCACAGAGGAGGAGCTGAATGCCTGATTTTACATCTTTTACTTTAGACATTCTTTAGCCTGAACAGAGTTTTAGGTGGTTGGTCGACAGTCTCAGGTACAAGCAGATCATCCAGCCCGGCTAGGACTTGTTGTTACTCTTGAACCCTGTTTCTTGGCTTGGGGTCAGATTTTGGTGGTTGAAACGTAAAGAAGTGACATCCAATTAGGCACTGGCTCTGAACTAGCACTTGGACTGGCTTAGTAGAAAGGAGTAAGAGTGAACTTTGGCAATGTGTCAGGCTCATTGTCCATATTGATGGAAACACAGTCACTCTAGGGTCATATTCTTGGATTTCACTGCAGTATTTTATAGTAAAACCAATCTGTGATCTTCTCCCACTGTTTTAAACCATCTGCTCATTTAATAGATTCCAGCCATGCATTTAGCTTTATTAATTGGTGATCTTTTTGTGCATCAGGGTACATATTGTTTTGTTTGAGCAGTCCTCTCTTCACTCAAAGCCATCATACTTTCCATAAACACAGCCCAAACACAGAGGTATTTAGACACAGCATTTTGAAAGATACCAGGAGCAGCTGGCTGTGTTTCCTCTCCTTTTTACAATGTTGAGAGAAAAGGGCTTCACCTGTTCTCTTGCCTCTTAAACAGTCTTTATGAACAAATAAATGTGTTAAATCTGGCCCATAAAACACTTAACAGAGGTAAAGTATGAGGGGAACAAACACTGGGTGATTATTCAGCACAAAGAAAAACACCTCCAAGAAAAATACTCTCATTTTCTGGGTGTGACACAGAAAATATAAATGGAGGTGGTGCCACTGCTCTCACAATAACCCCTTATGATCGCATGCAAATTAAAAACAAACCTATTTATATTTTGCTGCTGGGACTCTGCTGTGGAGCCACACGTTTCATTTCTCCCCTCAGGCGCGATGAGGAAGTGTACTGAAGTTCTTTTTATTAGACGTGGTTATTAGAATATTCATATCAAACACTCACCAGTTATTGATATTCATTTGCTACAGACTCTCTTGTTACAAATTCAAAATGTCACAGTGAAATTTAAAACAGCCTGAAAGGCATGTTCATTATTTTCTTATTGAAGTGTTGTGGTTCATTGGTTTGGAGATTCTGTCTCCTGGGGGCTGTAGAGCCCTCTGATATTTGTTCAAACCCAGCTCTCAGATGTTTAATTAAAGTTATTAGGAGCCACAGGTGAATCAGTTCATTAGCAGTGAATTGTGTTTGCAAAATTCAGCACTAACACCCACACACACACACACATACAGAAATCTCCCTCAGAACAATACAGATTATGCAGCGCTGGAATCCACCATTTTAACTGCCATTTTATTCAACCCTTATTTCCTGAAGGGGGGGAGGGGGGTAAACTCTGCAGCTGCTGAGAGCCCCGCCGGCCAGGAAGAAAAGCAACGATCCCCCATTAACCTCCAAATCAAAGAGTGTGGGGATTAATGTTTCAGAGCTCACGCTTACTTCAACGCGCATTAAACATTCATCAAATAAACACCGTTCAACAGAGCTCTCTGTTATTCAAATCTCACATTGCGTTGGGAGTAGAACCTCAAGCGAACCTACGAGGCAGTTAAGGAAAATCAGTATGAGCTTTCTTTAATAGGAAAGCCATTTTAAATATGAGAGTCTGTTTTCATTAAAACAGCTAAGAATAGCAACAAAGTTCTTCTCCAAGTCGTGTTTGTTCAAATGTTTGTATGAAACCTGAGAATCTCTACAGAGTTTAATTGGCTTTTTGTTAATGAAAAATGTTGTGTTAATATCTCTTTTCCTCTGGTCTACTGACTACTCATAAAGCTTCAAATTACATGTTAAGGTCAGGGGAGGGAGTAACCAATCACATTTACTCAAGTTAATTTGATCATGAAGCTTTTCAGTATGCTTGTGTTCTGAAGTAGTTTTTAAAACCATCACTTTTAAATGTATTTCAGATTATTTTACGTGGGACGTCTTGTAGATCTGGTTCAAGCTGAAAAAACCCATGCTGTCCATCAACAGTGTGCCTTCAGCTGATTGGCTGACAACTCTGGTCTGTTGATCAGGTGAACTAATGAAGGGGCTGCCCATGCCAAAATCACAACAAATCCTTTTCACAGGTTAGTGGTTCAGGTCAATAACTGCTCAAAGAAACACATATTTCTTTAAAGACTGGCTCGTCTCTCCAACCACTGTCAGCTTAATCGTGAACTAAAACCTGATCCTGATCAGAACAAGCCGAACTTGCGAATCAAACAATTCATAGTAAACTCTTTGCTCAGCAGGCTGTGACATGATGTAGGGAACATCTACAAAGTGCAAAATACAAGCAAAGAGGAGACTCAAATATGCAGGAACTTCCACCTCATGTGTTGTTCTCACATTAATGTTCTCCTGTTGGTTAGACTTCTGCATTTAGCACAAGAAGACATGTTCTATATCTTAATGATATCTTTGTAACCCCCTTACTTTAAACTCACATTACTTGGATTCAAGTGAAATGCTTAAGTCCTTTCTACATCCTTGGTCGTAGTCACCTATTCACCTATTGTTGAATAGAAGTAGAAACTGAGATTAAACCCCCAACCTTGCAGAGAGTTGACCAACTCTACTATGGACCTACAACTAAAGGGCTTGTTTAGTAGCTTGTTTAGAAACTCTGAGTAACTGACTGTTTTCTCTATTTTTATTTTATATTTATTTATTCATTTTTTAAAATGAAATTACTCAAAAGAACTCAGAAAGAAGATTAAAACAAGCAAACATTAAAAGTACAGCCATATTCATTTCCCAAACAGCCTCGTTCTGGTTCAGGTTAACTTTGAAATCATGGCTTGATCACTGTTGCATTTTTCTTGACTTGGGTGAATATGTTCCTTGTTCAGGTTTTGACAAGAAGCAAGCTGAGACCTAGATGATCTTTCCTCGCTTCTTTTGTTTTGCATCAGAGTGTGATCACTACGCTCACATACAGTGTTTCCAGACAACCTGGACCAATGATGGAAACTCTACAGGTGTGATACAGGTGTGAAAGCAGCCTAAGGCAACATTGCACCAGCATTCAGCAGGCATAGAGCAGATCAGTCCACCATCTTACCTCTTCGTAGACGCTGTCATTCCGCTCAAAGTCACCGGCCTTCCTGGGCAGCACATGGACGTGGACATGCTGTGAGCAAACAAACAGAAGAAGGGGATGGTTTAGATGTGGTGCTCTGTCTGGGAAACGGACACTTTTTCACCTGGGAGCTGTCTGACAGGCTGATGTGACAGAGACGCTTTCCATAGAGAGTCTTCATTACTTCACAGTACGTTGGAGAAGCAGGAGCCGAGTGTGACTGCTGTGCCACAAATCACAGGAGGGTGACCGTGCATTTCAACAAGCATGCTACCTGCACACCACAGAGACTACTTATTTTTATGCTTTCAAGGATTTAATTGACTTTTTCGGCCCTCCTTCTTGATGTCAGATCCCCCGCTGTCACAAAGCTGGTCGTGTGTATGCTTAACTTGATTTCCCTCTCTGCATGGATGATGATGGCTATGTCCCTGAGAAACAGCTTGGCTTGACAAAACACGCCAGTGGTGAAAAACAAAGAACAAAAACTTACTTATGGAGACACAACAAACCATTTCTCAAGATAGCCCTTTTTCAGTGGATGTAATTTCATACAATGAAGCGTGGACGTCTGCAATCAGATGAAAATGAGTATGACCCTAGATCTGAATTTTTCCAGGCTGATAACCAAAGAAAGAAAACCCGTTCAAATCAAAACATCATTAATATAGGGAGTAAGCCAAGCAGCAATCCCCTAACTTTAATTATGCACCACATGAGATAATGCCAAGAACTGCAGTTCCTTTAAATAGCCACTTGAGGCCAGCACCACACACATGGCATTTTTTATGTCTGTTTTTTTTTTTTTTTAATTAACTCATCAGGTTTAAGTATATCAAGGTTAGGCATTGCTCTTTAGCTGTTTGCGCTGTAAGGTTGGGTCTGTGCTGAACTTCAAACTGCACTAGAAACCAATGGACCAATACTGGGACTACGCCCAATTTTTATGCCCTCAATGAAATTGACAAACTTTCACAGCAATAATAATAATAACAATAACAATAATAATAATAATAATAATAATTCATATTCTAAAAATGAAAATTCTTTCAGAGATTGCTCAGATACAAAAAGGACACTAAGAAATGCTCATAAAAAAAGGGCAGAGAGAAAACCTGAGTGAATTCAAATTGTGCTGCAGGTTTTTTTTTTTTTTAATGTAATAGCTGTATAGCTCATCAACTGAAGTTGCAATTAGGTTAAAACTCCACTGTATAATATATTGGATGTGACCTTCTTGACTGTTCTCTTCTGTTTATGATACAGTTTTGCAGCTGAATGTTAACAAGGACCAAATATGAAATGCTGAACTCAGCTCTACTCCAGTTTTGATGGGTCATAGAAGCAGGTTTTTAACCTCTTCACAGGCAGCTACAGGGTCTGTCCATCAGGAAAGTTATGCCCTTATGTGCCCCTGTACAGTGTGTGATGATAGAGAAACGAATATCCGGATCAAAATTATTTTTGAAGACAGCTGCAACTTGCTTATTGTCCCTGTAAAAATCTGATTTTTGGCTTGGTGTGTTTGTGGTTTCTGGTGTTTTTGCAGCCAGTCTGATGAACTGTGGTATTTCACACTTCAGCACAGACTTCATATTTTAAACCTGAGATTTTGGGTTTAAGTCAGGGATGAGTCAGATTTAGCGCGAAGCACTTTTCTGCTCAAAGTTGAAACAGTATGATTGAGTAACAGTCATCATTAAAACTTTCTTAATTTTAAATTAAATTATTCTAAAAGAACAGAATAAATTATATCTTTTCCCTGAGCCCCATCTTTTACCAAAAACATATTTTCAACAAAACATGCCTGCTTCACTGTCAGCCCAAGGGGACTTGTCTGAAGTGATATATTTTTTTCTGTTTCAAATATGTGTCCTTGTTTTATTCAATGATTAAAAGTGGATGATTGTTTTGTTAAGGTTAACACTAGTGTCAGTCTTCCTCTGTGTTATAATCCTGTATATTTGCATATTTTGTCTGTTAGCTACAGATGGGCCAACACTATATTTTCTGCTTTGAATCCCTTATGTAAGCTGTGGCCTTGCCCTGAGGTGTGTGTCTGTTTACGTTTCCTACAATCAAGGGCATAATAACCTAATTGTGGAGCTTTTCTTCATTTTTCATTTCTACACTGTGATAAACCGAGGAGGCAGGCTCCATGAATGTTTATAAATGCTACAAACAAGATAGCATGTTTGGAGGTGTCTGCTTTTTGAGTATGCATTTTCTGTTTAATGAGGTCATTTACATAATGTCTGCATTATTAAATTTACCTACCTTGAGGAAAACTTCTGAAGCAGAAAAAAATAACACTTCACCGTGGGGGAGCTATTTATCACAGAGCTCCTCTAAATGAGTGCTGAGTGAATGAGGCAGTGGACACTGGACAGGGTGTGTGTGTGTGTGTGTGTTTGTTTATTTGTCACTCTCTGTATGTGAGTGTGTCGGTAATGTGAGTGAACATCAACATAAGGAACAGGGGGAGTCGTATGGCTGTTATGGGAAATTAGAGTGGCCTGACACAGCAGTGAGTGTGTTTGTTTATGGTGGGTTCAGTACAGTTAAATGCCCACATACACAGCAAGGGGCACATTGGATAGGATCTATTCATGTCTCTCTCTTTAACCCTGTGAAAACAGACCTCCCACGGGCGGCCGTGGCAGGTGTTATGCACATAATTCTGTTTAAAATTGATCCAGAATAAAAAATCTAAAGGGGCCTCCATTTTACACTGCAGAAGGTAAAAAACTCAGATTTTTACATTAGATTGTTTAATTTAGCATGAAAAAGAGTGATGAGGTACAACGGGCCCCTGTATGGTGAGCAAATGTGGCAAAACTGACCTGCCAGGAGAGAATGATCTTATTAGAAGACATTGTTGATGGCATGATCTTGTTCGTAGAGGTCGGATCTAAAAATGATGTTAGCAAGAGCACAATTTAAAAAATATGATACATATGATAAACTTTCAGCCCCCTTTAAGCTGTCTTTTTAGCCCACCTTCTCCACAATCTCCCATCTTTCCTTCTAATTGGCTAGCCCTGAACCACACAGTAAGGTTTAGACCTTGGTGTTTGAGGCCCACTTCTCTAATATTTCATGGACCAGTGACAATGATGTCATTTCAGTGAGTCTTTCGAAGAACTTGTGCCATTCTGTGCCATTTTGATCAAACATGTTCAGGGATTTCTAAAACACATGGATATATGGGAGTTTCAGCATTTGCACTTATACATTTCAATATCCAGCATTGTTAATTCTGTTCATGTTTAAAGGGAAAAACAGAATTCTCCCTCTGTAAATATGATAATTTGTCACAACTATGGATAGAAAACACAATATCTCTTCTTTAAGCTGCAGAGAAGGAAAGGAGATAGAGAGACAGAGTATGGAACTGTATTTCAATATTTAATGTTATCAGAGTGGAAGGTGTAAGAAGGATGCATGTGCTCCTTTCTGTATATGGTGGCATTAAAACCCCTCTGTGTGTTTGTTGGAGACACAAACACAGCAGAGTCGGTTTGCTGTCTATCTGAGAGCCACACCTGTTGTGAGATGGGCTCTTCTTCACCTCTGCCAGCTCTCTCCAGCACAGCAGCTGCTGCAAATTACAACATGTTATTGGCTGATAAAAACAAGCATTTGGCTTCTTTTCCAGATGAATAGATGTTCATTTTGAGATCCTTAACAGCACTGCGAGAGAGTTTTACTGTAAAATGCAATAAATTCCCTTTTGTAGCGAATATCTCACCCAATAAAATCAGCCAACACTTAAAAAAACACAAGTACCTCCACTCTCTAATCTACACAAAACCCCAAACAATGGCCTCCTAATTCACTCTTAATGTTTGAAAATTAACTGAACCAACACAAATCATAAGGGCACACTTTAATCTTTAGACAGAAGGACAAAACCCTTCATTAATTAATCATTTTAACCTTTTATTTCTATATTATCCGGTTGGAAATGTACTTTAATTCATTTCATAAACACTATTTAATCAGTTCAGTGTTTGCAAGTTACAGTACATTGTAGTTTAATTTTAATTTCATGAATATGAGGACACGGATCACTCTAACAGTTAATTTATCACTGTTTGGTATCCTGATTTCTCACGGAATTATTTCCAAATCTTAACTCATCTTGGCTGTATTATTTGGAATCTGAAAACCAGACATGTCACATGAGAAGGTGTTACTGTTGCTGGAGCTCTTCATATGCTAATGCCCGTCTACCTCACCTCATGTGATGAAAAGATATTTCTCAGTGAGAGAAAGAAAAAAAAATCTACTCCAACGTTGGCAACCAGAGCCATGTGGGAATGGGGTAATAATAATATTAATAATAATATTAAAATTAATAATAATAATAATGAAAAACAATATTAATAACAAACAAATAAATAATATGTTGGCTAGCCAGATATAAATAACAAAATAATTATAAAAGCATAGATTAGGCCAATGTTGACACCCACGAGCAGTTATTATCTTAACAAATTATGCATAACTGTTAAGATCCCTCTGTGCTACCCATATTTATTTCCTTACTGTATCTTTATTTTGCCTCTGTCTTTCCATCAATCTGGAGGAGAAGACAGCTTTACATTGAATCATTATTAACTTTACCATTTTTGGAGTTGACTGTAAGAGCTAGTTATAATAACAATACATTGAGGTGCATTTTTTCCTGATTTTGTGGCCTCCCCTGGAGGCCACAGCACCCCTAGCATTTGCCTATATTACCAATTGAACCAGTCGGCTCTGTTGGCAACAATATATGTCACATTCACCCATGAAAAAGAAGATAGTCTCAAGTAAAGTGTCCAAAGAAGGTCTTCTCAAGAAACACAGTTGGATTCCTGCACAAGTTTTCAGTGTGATTGGTTTAGCTATTGACCTTTTGCAACCATGTGGTTACTGGGACACCAGCTGAGAGATAGAGAAGGAGTGTAAGTCATTTGTAGGGTCTGAAAAAAATCACACTTTTGAAGCTACATTAGCCTTGCCCTGAGTCCATCACTCAACACAAAGGAAACAATATTTAAAATATATTTTTCAGTGAGATTTGTGGACAAGAGTAATTTGTTTAGCACTGATGTCAAGTGAGTAAAGTGACAGTTACAAATGAAATAAGCCCTTGTTCAATATTCAGCACATTTATATAAACTTTTTTTGGCTAAACTGAATGAATACTGAGCTTGCAGGTTCACTCAAGAATGCATCACACAATCCTCACAAACATATTTAACCCCTGAAAAACACAGCTAAGCTGTGGGGTCCAGGAAATGCACTTAAAAAGAAAAGGTAATGACGTGTGAAAAGTGAGCCACTTTGTCATCTGATTTGGGGAAAGAGAAGGAAAAGGTATAAAAAGAGGTCATTACAATCAAACACGTTCATCCCCTGGAGAGTACGATTACCCATAAAAACGTTCAAACCAATCATACTTTGGATAACCGGACGCTGAACGTGCCAAAAAGGTGCTCCAGTCATCTTTCAGCTTTCATGGACTAAAGGTTTTACCTCCTGGTGCAGAGTGAACAGGATGTTGCCACTTTAAGAAAGAACAGAAATCAGTCCTTTCACAGTAACTCTCCTCTCTGCACTGGAGCAACATTGCTCTCAGCTTTACTCTGATGCTTTGTCCTTGACATTAAGTCACAGAGTCGTTCCTCTCTTATTGGTGTTGCCTGATTACACACTCTGCAGATGTTGAGGTCATGGTTCACTGTTAGTTCCTTTGCAGCGTCCTTCAGTCAGGCTCTGGGTGAACACCTCCCCGGGCTGAACGTCCTGTCGATAATTAGTCAATCAACCGCTGCTTGAGATTATGCACACTCAAACAGAACGTCCTTCATGCAAAGCTGCTTGTTCACCTCCCATCGGCTGCACTGACAGACGCAGGTATCTTACAAAGAACTACTCAGAGCGTTTGCACACAGTAGCTGCTTAAAGCTGCTGTGTAGTGCTCTGCCAAGTAATCAAACCAGATGTCTCCATATTGTTCTGTAAGACACAACTAATGAAAATGGCAACCATATCAATTTAAGCAAGATTGTGGGATCAAGTCTGACAGGCATACAAAAAGTCTTTGTCACAAACAGATGTGGTCCCTATTAATGGGATGGGGAAAAGAAGGCTGACTAGATCAAAGTAGAGAGCCCTAATTAGCTGTAAAAGCTAGAAGGAGAGAGAGAGATAGTTGAGGGAAGCTTATTCTCAGGCCCACATCACCTGAAACCAATGCATGTTTTTAGTTTTACAGGATCACATGAGGGGCTGCAAACTCATGAGACAGGTTTCAGTTTTACTCATTTTCTCTATATTTTTTCTTTGCAGTTCTTTTGGGAAATTAATCAGAACGAGCAGCCTAGCAGAGTTTTTCCACACACCATTGAGAATGACTTTAGGCGTGAACTCAAATTACAATAGAAAGTATTCAGAAGAGACTGAATGTACAAGTTTGAAGTTTGTCAGATTCCTAACTTACTGTATTTACTGACTGTTGGAGGCATTAGGGTCATGTCAAAATCTTCAAAAGGACCAAAAATAACCACTCATGCTCAAATCATGAATTAGGAATACCTGAATAAAGTAAGTGGCCACCAGAGATGGGAAGGGGTCTGAAAGCGTTCAGCATGACAATGCCATAACTGATTTAGAGCTTGGCTGTCACATACTGGTTATGTTTACAAAATTGTCTCTAGGAACAAATTAGTGCATCACAGAGAAAATCCTGTGACAGTCAGTTTTCGATTCTATTGCCCAAAGAAGATTGATGTCATTTCAGAGACTGTCAACCAATCAGTGGCTGTATTAAGATCTGCTGAACCCTACTCTGTGGAGTTCCCCTGCTCCAGACAGTGCTCAGTGCTGCTTGTCACACAGTCTCTCTGAGTGACGCTGACCAATCAGGAGGCTTCTTGCATCTTGGAAACCCCGTCCATGAGAAACATGAAAGAACGCAAACTTTATGAAACGTGAAAGCAAATCCTGGAAACACAAACCAATCTGTGGTTTTTGAGATGAAAACTTCGATCTGAAAAAATAAATGTGGATTTAACAAGGAAAAAATTCAATCATAAATGTATTTAATTTATTCATTGGTATCATTTGGATTTTTGAAATCTCAATTTTGTTTCCAATTTTTTGGGGTCTCAAATTCTTTTCTTTTTTTTTTGTATCGGAAAAATATAGACACTAATTGGTCTCCATAGACTGCTGGAATGTTGAAGTTTCTTAAAAAGACCTTTCCTACATTTGTTTCATAGGGCCTAAATTCCCAGGGGACCAAGTACCTGGGACTGCAGGTACTACTATGTAACTAACTGGTTCACAGAGAGGGGAAGTGTTTTCGACATGTTTATTGCTGACAACCATTGATTCGGGAAACGACAGAAAAGACATCATAGGTGGTTCCAGTAACTAACTAACTAACTCACTACAGTGGTCTGTGTCTACTTCAACATGAGACTTGTACAAGAGGTAAAAGATGGGAGTTGAGTTAGTCTGACACAATCTCAAATAAAATGGTTTAAACTATAAAACAGCTGCCATGTGAGACATTTTTCAGTCAGTCTTGACACATGAAACATATTTAACTACATAAACAGAAGCAAATAACTACTGCGACTCATTTATAATCATAAAACTTTCTCTGCCTCATCTACATCCACTCCCCCCTCCCTTCCACCTCCTTTCAATCTCCCTAAACACAATCTCAAGGAGCTTGATTTAATTCAGTGCTCGCAGAGAAGGAACTGTAGACAGAAAACGGCTTTGAACTCCTGCGAAGAAACAAGTGACTTACTGACCTGACTCTATCACAAGCCCACAGCAGAAAAAGGCTCATTCAGAGAGCACAGATCTAAGAATATGTTAGGAGAGGAGCTGAAATCACTCCTGTGATCCATCCTCTGGGCTTCAATTAGATAATGCTCATTTAATGTCAAGTCATTTCACTCAACAGGGCATGTATACATCCAACTGCAGTATCTTCATTTAATCATACACTTAAACATGTGACAATGTATCCCCAGAGATATTTGACATTGAAAATGCCACTTTAACTTGTGATCCATTGGATGGTTGTTGTGATTTTCATAGGTGGGCACTCTGTCCAGTATCTTATATCCACCTTGTATATGCCACTTATCACTTCACCACTGCCTTTCTCTCTCTCTCTCTCTCACACACACATACACACACACACATTTATTTTCATCCTCGATACCAACATAAGTGACACTGGCAAACATCGATAGAACTGTGCTTGAGATGCCACACAAAACAAAGTGTCCAGTATGAATATAATCATCAAAGACATCTATAAATATTGATTTCTGCTTGTAATTTGACAGAGAAAAATCAAGCTTTCAGAACCACTTAATGAAACTGTCACTCTTGGTCGGACACTCTTAGAGGCTGAGCAGTCCTGATGTTTCTAAATATCCTCTAACTGTCCACCAAATGTCAAATTTACATTATTACAAGTTCCTCCATTGTTGTGCAAGTTCAAACTCAGAAAGAGCAGGCTCAGAGCTCACTTTAGGAATATCAAAATGAACTGTTTTTAAGTAAAGGATTTTAAGTTAAAATAAAATTCCAGTAAGTCCATACACTCATGATTTTATTTTTATTTTTACTTGATTTTGCAATTTTATGCACTTTTCAACTTTTATTTGTGACATGTATGTCAGATATGTAAATGGGAAGAGTTAAAACATTTCATTCACGTCCAGATGAATAAGTGCCATACCATGATAAAAAGCCTTGTGTACAACCTTTGGTAGTCCCATCAAAGATTAAAATACTAGGCTCTGATTTTGAAGGAGAAACTGGATTTTTTTCAGATTAAAACAAGTTCTTGGCATTAATGTGCTGTGAAGCTATGGTTTCACAGTTAATGGAAGTGAAACCATAGTGGAAGTTAATCTTTTGTCTGTTTTGGATTAAAGTACATCAGGGTGTTCCTACGGCAGGGGGTCACTCATCTCTGGCACAAGCTGAAAAGTTTGGGCACCCCTGATGTAAAGCACGACAGGGGCTGTGGTTGTTGTCTCCTTGACAAGTTTCTGTTTTGCTCTGGGAGCAGACCTTCACATGTGTTCACATGTAGAAAATTCACCAAAATGAGAACACTTTTCATAACCTTTTGATAAGTTTGTGCACAACACTGGGCTGCATCAGTCGTGAAAATCGAAGTAGTTAACATTTAGGATTCTTCTGAAAGAAATCATAAAATATTGCATTACTAAGCAACAGGGGTTTATAATATATGTATAGCTAAATGTGTTTGATTCTCTCTCTCTCTCTCTCGCTCTCTCTCTCTTTGATTTTCACTATTTATTCATTTATTTATCTTTTTATCTACTGTTGAGGAAAACTTTAACTTCTACTGTTGCATTACTTTGCAGAAATGTATGGACATCTCAAGAAAACCTCACAAAGATCCCCAAGACTATGCAATATAAATTTACACGTTTGACGTTGACATGAAGCAAACAAAGAGTGAGTGCTACAATTCAGAGTAGGATTCCAAAATTAGATAAACAGGATTTACTCCATCAGCCTAGGATGAAAGACTCGGTATGTTTTTGTTGTTTATTGCTCAGTTATCTAATCGGATAATGTACATCTGTAGTAAATCTAATCTTTTAAACGAGTGACATTTGTAGACAAACCTGACCTCACGGGAATTTCTTCAGGTTTTATTTTTGCAAAGACTCTCCAGTTAAAGCATTCAGCTAATGACAATATTAGGCACAGAAGCATTTATGCTAATCCTGTGTTGATACAGAATATGTGTTTCTGAATCAGAATCAATCATTTCCCTTCAGAGCTGCTCCCTGCGTCCCACTCATCCTTCTGTACTCACTGCAGAGAAAATATAGCTCTGTGAGTTTGTTTTCAATATCGTCTACTTTGTGAATATTACATCTCATCATCTTTACCCATAAAAACTCATATATAACCGCCAGGCTTGCTTAGCAAACAAGTGGGATCTATACATGAGCCTCCACATGATAAATCACTATAATCACGCTGCTTTTTCCATAAGACAAAAATAAAATCCAATTCCATCATTCAAAACACAGAGATTTGTCTTGTGTCTGTGTGACTCCAGGCAGTGAGTTTATAAGAGTGCATTTGCCTCTCTCTTATAGCCCGCCTCGCTCTTATTCAATCAAAGGACCATTTTTTATTGCTGGCGTGCAGGCACCTGATTGCAATAACCTGGTTGATAGATGGGGGTGGGCCGCTACTGTAGCAGGTGTGCTATATGCGCTAAGATAATCTGTTTTCATAAGAAGAGCCGACAGGTCTCCACATCAGGAGTTTCTTTGTATCAGAAGGACTTGATAAAATATGTAGATTATTTCAGTGAGTTAAGAATCAGTGAAGAACAACAGCGCCTATATTACTGCCTTGATTCACTGCTCCCCTGACGTGCTCTCCCGCAGTAACAGCTCTCAACCAAAGGCTCCGGCAGAATATTTCACAGCTGCTGATATTGTGGTAATTCTAAAATATAACCCACCTCCCTGTGCGAATCTAACCGAACTCAAGCAAAAATGCATTACTCTTTGACCTTGTTTGTATTGCCGGATGAAAGCCATTTCATCTCACACAATCTGTAGATGAAAAATGGAGGTTGTTGTGGAAATGGGAAAATAAAGATCTTAAAAAAGACATTGTTCTCTAAAGGCACAGAGCATATATTGCTTTTTAAGAGTGTGGGAGAAGGTGGTATATAATAAAAAAAGAAAGGTTGCTGGACAGTGGAGAATTTCTGTTTGGTATTATCTCTTCTATGAGTCATGTTTCTGTGCCTGTTTAGAAAGCAGATGTTTTCAAAAATTAAAAAACCTAGATTCAATCAGAAGAACTCAAACTGTTTGGGTAAAGAGTTAAAGGTCTAAAGCTTTCCGATTCTAGGATTTTGTATTTTCTCTAAAGGAACTGTATTTTCTCTGACATTTGGGAAGAAAATGTCACTGCATGTTTTATTTTGTCACAGACTTCTCGCAGAAATCGAAAAAAATGTCTGTTTTTCTGACTGCATTGAAATGCTGTTGTGATTTTACTTGTACAATTTGTGTCCTTGCTCTCTGAGAAATGGAAGTTAAAGAAAGAAGTTTGCAAGGAATCAGAAAGAGTGTTTAAGGACATGAAAATCCCTCTTGCATGAATACCTTTTGCACCAATCATATTGTGAAAACTGTTGAAACTGTTTATTTAGAACACACTAATGAAAATAATTAACTACAGCAACCTACAGACAATTCACAAACAATGCAGGTTTGCTCGTGAATAAAAAGTGTCAAGAAGATATATTTTTTTTGTTACTCCAATTTTATAGTACAGAATGTGTAAATTTGTGAGGTAAAGAACATTTTATAAATCAAAAGGGTACTGAAGAACTTGCAATGTCCGATCATAAAATCTTAATGTTGAAACATTAAGGTTAGTAAGATGTTTCAGAAGCTTCAGAAAAGAAATTAAATTAATCCAAAAAAAAAAGAATCAGACAATATGACAGCAAAAGTACTTTGGTATTATATAAAAACAATGTTTTTCTTATCTGTGGTGATGGTGAAAAACTGTTGAACACAATGGAAATGAGAGCTGTTTTTGATTCATCTTTTCTAAAATGACATAACTTTCATGAAATATGCCTTGTCTTGGTTTCACAATAAACTGGGAAATAATTTATCACCTCACTCACAGCTACCGATCTATCTGGGTCTGGGTGTAATCTCTATCAGCAGAGCAGAGCAGAGCACGGTGAGACGCCTCCTCTCCACAATCACACACTCAACAGATTCAAAACTTAATTCCATGAGCCCGAGATAACATGTAACAAAACTGGTGGTACCGTCAGCACCCACAGTCCACCCTTCATGAATTAACCCTGGGCGTGCTGGTCTCAGGTTAATCTTTTCTTTTGCAGATAAAAGCTCCATTTGGATTCCATAATTTGCACCATTTCTACGAGGAGATCTTCAAGATTTAATCGCCCAGCTCCACTGATTGTTCAGAACAGTTGCAGAGATTATCATTATTAGGGCTGTCAAAGGATTAATTATTTTAATCAGGATAGAGTTGCAGAATTTTAACGGTTAATCAGGATTAACTGCATTTTTAATCACGTGTAGCCTTCTATTACTTTTAATTTCAAAACGGCTTAAGTCCATTTAAAGCAGATAAAGTGATTCTTACCAGAGTTTTGATTTAGGGACCAAATGGCTGCAATAAAATGCTCTTCATGATCTCGATTTTGAGATTCATTATTCAGAGTAATGCTGCACTACCACATCAGTGGATTTGTCACCAATGTTCAACCAGTGTCCATATGATGTGCAGTTATTCCCAGATGATTTTGATTAAATACTAATTGTCCAGTAACAATTCTGCATGATTAAAGCTTTTGTTCCCGACAAAAAAGTCTGCTTACGTTAGGATGCACAGAGGCATCTGTTCTTATTTTACACACTCCTCACTTATGACTCACCAACCAAACTATCCGGGAGGGTTTTCTAAAATGACATTCTAAAACTGAATAAGTGTCATTATTTGTCATCATTTTTTTTTTAAATGGAACCCTGACTTGCCCTGTATTTTAAAGATCTGTCTTTCTGAATGTGCGGCTGGTGTAATCTGTTATCTGTGATGTAATCAAGTTTCTTTACCAACATGATGTCTGATAAACAAACAAACACCAGTTACGAATGAGTGAAAGTCTTTTCTGTTTCTAACAAAGAAATTGAGTTTTCATTTCAATTAAATTCTTTTCACTTTTGATAAAGTTTTCAGAGATTGTAACATAACCCTGCAGAAGACTTGAAACTGAATTAAATGTGATAAAATTTAATTACCACCAAAAACGGCAGATAAGTAAAGTGTAATAGCAAGAGAAGGACGAAGTGCAGCCGCAGTGACTGATAATGATTCTGTCCCTCACTTGAACCCGTGTGGACCACAGCGGGTCTCCAATCAGCCACTTGAATCTTCACTCAGCCCCCAACCAAACCAAAAAGGATTTAAACCTTTCAGAAAAGATCTCTGAATAATTCAGCCATGCCAAGAGTTTAGCACGGCAAATGTGATGATTATTTAATAGTGTGTAACTGTTGCGGGGGCCTCATGACATATTTAAAGGCAGTAAATTATTGAGATCTCACCTTCACGGTTTGTCCGGCTTCAGGGCCGTCCTGGTGGGAACAGAGAGAGGTAATTAGAAAAGATTTGGGAATTCAGAATTATTTACATCAATAATTCAGACACAGATTATAATTTCAGATGAACCACAGCACCTCAGTCCTCTCCTCTAGAAAAAAAGGTAAGAAGTGTCCTTCTGCTTTCTTTGTCCTGACATTTATTACTTTATGTTCTGTCTTTATTTTTATGTGTTAAGATAATACCAGTACAAAAATCCCCTTTTTAATAGAAATAAAATGAAATAGATATTTTTAAAATATCAAAATTAGATCTTTTTGGATGCAACAATCAGATTGTGTTGAGCCTTTCTTTTAGGGATAATGACTTGGACATACATCAAATTACAGTGACACTGCTCCGGCAGCTTAACTATCTCAGTGTCCCACTTTGTTGCACCTTCAGCTCACTCCACTGATTTTAGAAATATAAAGATGAGTAACAACCTTGCAACCTTGCTCATATGCACATCCAGCTATCAGTAATGAAAACAGACTGTTTGTACAAATTGCAAAAGTATTCACAGTTCACATTAACCAGGTTAACACAAAATGTATTCAGAAGGCAAGAAAGGAGATAAATCAAAGAACTGGTCCAGAATTAGTGATTTCCATCTTCAACCACATGGAGGGTTTCATCTGTCACCTCCCTGAGACCAAAGTGGCCCAGCTGACTGAGAAGAAGTGATCTCAGGTGTCAGTTAGCACTCAATGAGAAAAAAGGCCATATTTGAATTTAAATAGTTCATAGTGAGAATTGACAGTTGTTTAAACAGTTGCATTTATTTTTTTCCCTCTATTTTATTGTAACACCTGAAGTAGCCACATCACGACAATGCTCATCAGCTCTCATGGGCCTTGAGTTTGAGACCCCTGGTTTAAAGAGCCCTATGGTGATAGACCTAATAGTGTCTTCTTTTCAAAGCATGAAAGAGGTAGAAGGGGCTGAATAAACAAGAAAGAAAGAAAGAAAGAGAAAGAAAAAAAAGGAGAACAAATAAGAAGCAGCAGCAGAGATATCTCCAGCTTTTAAGTGCTGATACTGCTTTGTGTAAATAGATAAATGCTGGCCAACACATTCACCATTATTAATATTTACAGCCCGTTACCCTACAGCCAAACAGCCAATAAATCAAACGATGCAGCTCTGAAGTGATAGAAAATTAAGGTTTTGGTTGAATAACAAAGAGTTGCCGTACAGAAGTCATAGAGAAGTGTTGAATTTTTTTCAAGGGAGCATTCATATTTGGATGATTTATGTCAGTGCATTTATTTTCACCTTTAAATGACTACTTTATCTACTGAAAATGAAGCATTTTACACTCTACCACTTGGCATGATTAAATTATCTGAGGTTAATGTCATTTGTCAGAATTCTGGGGTATCCAGCCTGTAATAAACGTCAAAATCTGTGTGGTGAGTGATGAAGCAGTTTTTCATACACGCAATGAACTCCACTGTTATTCTTCTGCAATGATGGAGGGAAAGTGGAGCATTTGTATCACCATCCAAAAATCTATTTTTCACCACCAATCCTCCAGTGAGCTTGATTTGTGTGATATTATTATTTGTCACAGCAGTGTCAGTTGGCCCCTCCTGCTGAGAGTTCTCCTTTAATGTGTTAGCTGTAACCCGGGAGCTGTCACAACTAATCTCCTATTATCACTTCTCATCACCTCCGCAGTCACAAAAAATGATATCCAACGTAAAGATTACTCTCTGCTGCTCTGTTCTCCTGCTTTTTTCTCCTTCTCTTTTCTAACCTGTGAAACAATTTTCTCTGACAGGGCCGCACAGCCAGCTAGGTGCTATTTCGATATTAGCATATATATCACCAGTTATGCAGAATAGACCATTCAGTCTGAGACGAGAGCCTGTCTGGCTGTCAGAGTCAGCTCTGTATTTAACTTCCATCATAAGACAGCAGAGCTGATCCATATTGAAAACACCAACAGGCCTCATTGTTCTGTGCTGCGAAGCAAAGTTTTGTTCTTTTCAAGCCATTTGGGCTTTTATTGGGCTCTAAAGAATTGCGTTTTCTTCATACCAGTGAAAAAAGAGATCACATTAAGACTTTTAGAAATCACATTTCTTTTATGCTTTGAGTTTTTTATATGTTGAAGGGTATTACCATATTTCAAACTCTCAAATCTTAACCCTTGAGGCTCTTTCAGGATGACTTAAACATATTCTGCCTGAAACAGGATATATGTCACACCTATCCCCTTTTGTGGTCAAACTTTGAATTATATCTGCATGCATAATACAAGGATTTTGAAATCCTTTTTTTACTTATATTCAATTGAATAGACTACAAACACAAGATATTTATTGTTCAAACTAATAAACTTAATTGTTTTTTTGCAAACAATCACATATTATGAATTTGATGCCCGTTACATATTCTTAAAAAGCTGGGACAAGGGAAACAAAAGACTGGAAAAGTTGAGGAAGACTCTAAAGACAAAAAAATGAACAAACAATATGGAGTTAAAAAAAAAAAAAAAAAAAAAAGAGGGAGAGAGAGAGAGAGAGAGTACGACGGAGTATTAGGGCCACATTAAGAATTTTTTTTTTACTTCATCATTTACTTGAGATTAAAGTCAAAATTAATTATTTTAGCATGAGATTAAAGTCAAAAATAATTATTTTGCTAAGAGAATAAAGTCAAAGTTTATTGTTTTTACGACGAGGTTAAAGTCGAAATTAATGATGTAATTTACTACGAGAATTAGGTTGAGATAAAATTGAGGACAGTCTATGAGGAGGAGGAAATCAGGACCACGGAGCAAACGTTTAATCTCACCTACTTAACTGCAGCACTCTCATCCTCTTTTATTCTTCTTTTTCTTCTTCTGATTTGATCGTTTCCTTACCTACTTCCGATACAACTTTACTTCGACTTTAATCCAGCAGTGAAATAAAAATTTTTGACTTTAATCTCAAAGAAAGATAATTATTTTTGACTTAATACTCGTAGTAAGATAATTAATTTTGACTTTATTATTGTAGTAAAATAATTAATTTTGACTTGATTCTAGTAGTAAAATAATCAATTTCGACTTTAATTTGTAGTAAAATATGGGGCAAAAAATGTTTTTCTTAATGTGGCCCTAATACTACATCGTAAGAGAGAAAGTAAAAAAAAATAAAAAAAGACAAAAACACTCAAGTTTACAGAACAATCAGAGAAATGAAGAAAGTACTTTGTGTATTGTCTTGACTACAACCTAAAGCTAATGCTACAGTACGTTCAGTTGGACCATGAGTGTGTATCGTACCTGGATGGCGATGGTGAGTGAAGAGGCGTTGAAGTGCTTCTCCACCAGGCTGGCAACTTTCTGTGTGGTGCTGAATAAATCCGCCACCTCGTTGGGCTGAAGGTCTCGAAAACGCTCCACTGGTCTCAGAGGGCAAACCAACACATCTGATCAAGTTAAGTTAAGGAACTCTGCTGAAGACACGCTCTGTTTCTAACCCTCAATGACAAAACATGGGTTCAAAGCATTTGTCTTCTAGGAACAAAAGAAGTTAAAGAGGTAATTGATGATGTTATTTTCCAAAATAATTACATTTTACATGAAAGAAGTTAGTGGCAGATAAGGAATTATCATATTGCTCTTCATCAAATTGTTCTTTGAGCTCCTTCATCTATCTAAACCAAAAAACTGTGCAATACAGGTCTAAAATTCAATTTTAAAATCAAACAACTACAGTGAACCTGCCTGTCAGTCAAATTCAGCCACAAATCTGTTAATTAATACAAACAGTACTGATGAGTTATGAACAACTTCATTCCTGTGTAGTGTCTATAAATAATAAAGAAAGTTCTAGTGACACTAAAGTGCTTTCAAACAAAACATATCTAAATTTAGTGTGAAAATTGACATTTATAACAGTTGTTCATGGGCTTTACTAAGTGGTAAAGCCATCTTACAACCTTTTTAAACAACTATTAACATGACTAGTTTATGTTAATAATCCATTTTTGAAATTTGGATCTTAGTCATAATATCATAATGAGGAAAAATCACTGCAAGGGACTTTGAGTCACAATATTCAGAATCGAGTCATCTCTCAAATTGTAAGTAGGTGTTTACTGCCCTAGGAGTGAACTATGCTCAAACTGAGCTGATTGGTTCACATTATGAGCATGTTCATTAAACCCACCCATTTTTACTTGTTAACCCACAGCACTGGCCATAGGCTGCTGTTATTTCACAGTGGGCTTGCTGAAGAATCACCAAAAACCACACCTAGTCAAAAATATGACTTATACAGCCTACATAAATGCATTTACAGCTTGGTTCAAGAGAAACAAAAACATACAAAAAAAGTTTGGGTTTAAATGTTAGCATCCTAATATCACTCAGCAGAACTCAACATTAAATAGGTTTTCTAGGTTCAGGTCAGAACTGAAAAATTACACTGATTATGTTTCTGTCCTTTCCTTTGGTGCCAGAGGTAACATCAGGATATCACCAAAGTGATGTCTGTGAAATGTTATATCCAAGTCTTTGAAACTATGGTGTGCTCTGATTTTAGTTCACAGTTCATCAAGTTTGAGCTACGACTTGAAGAAAAGTGATCCGTTTCATTTCAGTCATAAAGGTCAGGGAACATATATTGCGAGGAAAGCTCTCATCCCACGTCAGAATGATTGCACACGGAAAAGTAATCAAGCTTGGTGACAGAAGTAAGACATAGTTTGATGAGTGGTATGATGGCTGCAGCTGTGGGCACATATCTAAGAGGCTTCAGAAACATGTTGCTTTCCGTCACGGGTCATTTGATCAATAACAGTGGCTCAGGGGGGGGAGGGTGAAAAGTAGTTCCTCTGGAAATAATAGAAGAAAAAGAAAAGCGATCAAAGAACAAGAGAACAACCTCTGCTGAGAATGGAAACAGTTTCAAAAGAGAAGAATTCGAGTTTATACTTGTTTAAATTCAATACATTAAACTGTATTAAGCAACAGAGGCAGCAGTGAATAAATGTGTGGTCAGAAGACTAGAGGAAGCAGAACATTCATGTGAAGTAATTGTCACTCTTCCTGTGATAAGGGAATACTGTTGTTCGCAGTATTTTAGCTGATCAAGAAGAATCCAGGTTCGAAAATCTACTCTTTTTTAATCCAGCATCAGGCAATCAAGCATAATGGTGTCTCAGTTTTTCAAAGAAAACTTACACCGCTCTCATCATGACACAGAATTTAAAGAGGTGCTATTCTGTTTTCTTACATATTCAACATGGATACAAACTCCAAATTCTGGATGTCTATGTTACTTGTGTGCAGATTCAAGGGGTGGACCTCAAACACCAAGGTATGCCCATAGACCTACCCTTGACAAGCCTCCTTGCTGGCCAATCAGAGGAAAGGGGGTTTATGGAGCAGAGAGCCTTAAAGAGGCAGTACGTAAAACAAAAGAGACTGAAATGATGGTTTTCTCAAACAGCAGAGTAAAAAAAGTGGGGATTTTTGTTTTTAGCTGTTCATCATGTAAAGCATCAGGGGGACAGAACAAAACCTGAAAACACCCAATATCTCCTGTTTAAGGATTACCAGTTTGTACTGTAAATGGGATTTCATGAGATTCAATTTGCACAAAGTGAATTTTTTTATGACATTTAGAAGTCACATCTACAAGGTTTAATATTGTATGGGACTTTTTCCAATAACCCAATGTCTTCCCTCACTAAACTGTAGCACTACTGCAGACAGTTGCAATATGTGTATATTTATTCATTGTTTCAATTGACACTTTCCAGCTGTGTTTCTCCATCTTTCATCCCCCTTGTGCTAATAGAAACCCACCCATTTGTCCACATGCATTTTGATGACGATTAAAAAAACACATTACATTTGTTCCACACATTTTAACTCGCCAATGTGGTAAATTAATAAGGCATTACCAAACTTTCAGTGAACAGAACCAAATGTGAAGAAGATTGAGGGAAAAAAGTTAAACTTGGTAAGAAGAAAACCTCAAGGCAACATGCTCTATAGAAATGAAAGAGACATTGAAGTTCATTCCCCTCTTATGAAACTGCGTCCTGTTGTGTGGAGATGATTACATCTAAGCATTTCATGCCACAGTGGCCTCGTCTGAGATCCATTCATCTCAAGAGCCACAAGCAGAGGAACAAATGGTCGTTTTGCTTTTGTTTCTCTCTGACTCTGTGTGTGTGTGTGTGTGTGTGTGTGTGTGTGTGTGTGTGTGTGTGTGTGTGTGTGTGCTGCACTGGAATGAAATCAGATGTCACATGAGCTGATATCTTTCTTCTCTCTGTGCTGCTGTGGTGATGAAGCTTGCCCACATGAAAGATGATGCAGAGCCAAGGCTGGAGCGCACAGAGACGCAGACAAAGCTTGTTTACTTTGTGTTGCTGGATGAATTATGCCTCACAACAAACCCATTAACCTCAACAGCATTTCCACCACTGTAGTATGTCTCACTTGATATGTGGCTGAAAGTACAGACCCCTAAACTTGTGTTGGGTGCACTTTCCACGCAGAAACATCCAAAGATCAATCTATTTTTCAATTAGTCCATTAAATGCTGTTGGAATTTCTAAGAACTCAAAGCAGCTTCTTCAAAGTATGTTTTTTGTCAACTCAAGAGTTCACAAAGTCCAACTTTTCAATTACAAAATGAAAATAGCTGCAACCCCTCGTATTTAACGGTTCTAAACCAGTAAATGTGTGATTTTCCAGCCTGAAAACTTATGAGAATGACTCATCAGTTATTCTATTTAGACAGAGAAAATCTGAATTTCTTTGTACAGTGACATTATTTGTTGTCAAAACTTAAAAAACATTTCCTCTTTATGTGTTTATTTTGTGATCCCATGCAGCTCATCACACAAAGGGAAGATTCTTCTTGATGTGTGTTGAACGAAGGGCAAGCTGCATGGCTGGAGTTCCTGTGCTTCCCACTCCATTGATAAGTCGCTCTTCATTCATGTTGGGCTGTAAAACCAGTCAGTCTCATTTTTATTTTGGAAGTCGCATGCTTTTTTTCAATGGTTTCTGGGCACTACTTCCTGTACCGTTCTGTCTTCCCTATCCTGACTTGACGTGCCACAGCTCCAGCATCTGACACAAATCGGATTGCTGAGTGTCAATTGCAACCTGTCAGACCAAGCACGCAGCTGGGACGTGACCGAGCAGATCTGGTGTGAAGCAACACATTGACTTGAATGGAATCCTTTCTGAGCCGGGGACGTGATGAAGCCGAGCCAGACCACAGACCGAATTTGTGTATTTTAGCCGTTATAACCATCCAGAGGGGTGAGGAAAGATGTGTAGGAAAGCTGTACGTTAACGAGGCAGATTCAGATTAAAGATAACCAGCAGCTGCATTTTCAGGATAAATCTGTCATTTCACTCATAATCCACAGAGCTAGGGAGGAACATCAATGTTGTGAGTCTTTGACAAAGTCTGGTCACACTTTGTAAGTCAATATATGGTTCTGTTATGAGCTAGCTTAGGTAAATGATGCTTTCGTAAATTTAAAGCAAGAAAGACAGTTGAAGTCACTTGACCTGTCACAACTGTCTACGACTCCGTTTGAAGTCTTGTTACAGTCCAGTTTTCTGAACTCACCACTCAGTTTTACTGAACCTACTTGAGATCACACTACTGTCTGTAATAGAATAAAACAGTGGTCCTGGATGTGAATCTCTGCTAAGCCACTTCAAAGGAGCCCTTGCCACCCTGGGCTGAAGCCCCAAACCTAATCATGAGGTGGATGAAACACAAGGCTGGCATTTTCATAATCATTTGAGCCTAATAAACACTGAACCTTTCACGAGCTGCCAGTCCCCCACTCCTTTCACACCATGCCAAGCACCTTTCAATGTGAATCTACACCTAACCACTTTTTTTTCAGGGGATCCCAAATGGCTTGGGTCATTAGTGTACCAAGGGACGATGATTTCATCCCCACAACCATTGTGTGGGTAAGAGAGGAGAGAGCTTTCCATATGTCTCTGCCCGGGCCAATCTCATCTTCAGCTCTGAACAGCCTCTCGCTCTCTGTCTCCGGCCGGCTGCTCCAGTCAGGGGGTTTGAGGGATGAGATTGAAGAGCCGGAGCATTTCCATATAGTGAGAAAACCATCTGCTCATATCCCATTATTATCTGTCACAACAGTTATTTGACTGCTTTCGTCTGATTCACTCCCGAGGTCGTGGTGCATGTAATAAGAACAAGGCATCGCAGATTGGTTTTACATTGCAAATGCAATCATTTCTTTGAGGGAAAACATCTGTCCCCATGCCCCTCAACCCCCCCAACTTATCCAGGCCTTGTTCCCATCTTCCCATTCCCAGTGCCACACTGTCAATTTCACTCCAGAACAATGACTTCACCTGAGACTGGAAAAACCCTCTCGGTGACCTTCCTCCTCCCTCTCACTCCCATCTGTATCACACCAATTTCACACTACATACTAATGCTAATATGGTTTTATTCTGTGGGCTGCTCACACTGAAAATTACCAAATGAGGCAGACCTCATAATGACAACATGCAGAATAAAGGTGCTCCAGGTGGGAGTGTGGTGTTGATGGACTCCGCTGTATTCTGACACTAGTGTTGAAAATGGATGTGAATTTATGTCGACAGTGAACTCATATGCATACGCACAGGATGTGATTTTACATTTGAGAATTAGGTGTGTAGTGTTGTCAAAAAACACATTTTTCTATGGTGCATTCATTGTTGTACTTTGTGGGCCATTATTGTACTCTTGTTTGGAAACATGGGGATGTAGGTCAGGCTGGTGGCACCACTTTCACAGCTTCTTCCCCTCATTAGAGCCTTAATTGTGGACTAAAGAAAATAACAGCCCCCTATGAAATCAATAAACCTTGTGGGAAAATGGTTAGGCTTAAAGGAATACTCAGTTTTATACAAGTGACCAACAGAAGTGATTGCATATAGAACGTTTGTACCGCATCACGATCAAAGTCACCTGACACTGAACTCTCAGGAGAGGATCACAGACTCCAGACAGTGAAAACAGATGGCACAAGAAAGTACGACACAGCTGCACGGAAACATTCTTTGTGGACCTTGCTGAATAGAAACTGTCAAACAGGAGGATGGTTTGAAGCTTTGTCCCTTTGAGATACCTGACAAACAGACTGCGTCCTCTCTACGCCTATTTTTAGATATGTGAGCGCAGCAGTAAACAGTTCAGAGAGGAGTATGGACATGCATGGAGAAAACATTTCATGAATACACGGTGAGTGTCTGACTTGATGATGTCAAAGGCCTTTACTGCATGCAATATGTCACGGTTATACAAATGGTGGCACGCGACTGCCAACAACTAATTACCTTTCCATAGCCTTAGGAAGTTAAAGTGATTTACAAACACTTTACATGACATCCATTAAAAAGATTTTAATAAGTCAACAAGCAGCAAAAACACCCTGAAACTGCGGGCAGCTCATTATGGTGCTTAATGTTTTCTCTCTCCCCACTTCAAGAGTGGACACACACACACACACACACAGGCACACGCACACACACACACACACACACACACACACACACACACACAAATCAAACCAGCATTAAAATACATCTGATCACTTACATATCTTCAGCCATGCTTGTCTCTTTGCCTCAGTCTAACTTTTATCAAGCTAGGTTGAGATCAACATTATCAGTGTGTCAGGCAGATGTATGACATCACAAAGACTCCCTCTAGTTTCCCCCGCCTAACCAAATTGTTGATAGAAACACGCAAAAACGCCCACTTGGGTGCCAAAATGCACATCTAAGTGCCCCCCCCTGGTCGGTAAAACACACCAAACTGTCCTCCTGGGAGCCAAAACACAGACTTAAGTGCCTGCCTGGTTGGTGAAACACTGAAAAGTCCTCTTCTTTTTCAACATCAAATTAAAAGAACTCCCCTCTGAAATTGTTATCTTCATGTTTATATGAGTTCATTAAAATAAGATAGGTACCTAAGTGTATATCAGAATAGATGTGTTTTTAGCAGCTCTTTAAAAAAGTAGCTGATTCCACACAAAATACAGGTATTGACAAGTTTTGCCACTGTTGTACAGCTTTGGAGTTTCATTTCCATGTATATGTTTTTCTATAAGTTGAATAAAACTGGAGAAACACTTTGAAGCCTTTTCCTGCCTCAGAGAATCCCCACTCCCACGATAAATAAGAGCAATGAGAATGACAACTGCTCTCTCTTGCACACACACACACACACAGATCCTCTCTCTCTCCCCTCGTCTCTCTTTCACTCAGTCTCTCACACACTCCCAGTATAACAGGCTGTGATGAAGGCAGCAGGCCTTCAAATGAATCAAAATGCCCTTTCCCTTGGCAGCTCTAAATCCTGGATAACCAAAACAAGGAGATCCATCACTGCTGCTGCAACAATTGGCTCTTTCTGCCCGATTACAGTTGGCCTAAAATGGGCCCTATCACCCAATCATGCTCTGGAAAATGACACACAGCTCCTGACATGAGCATCCATCTACACACAATAAATTTCAAAGGGTTTCTGTGAAGTCACGATAATGCGTCCAGGATTTTTACTCATTATGTGCATGTGGAGAAAAGGAGAAAACAGCAGATTTGGGGCATTCTTTACCTTAATTGTGTTTTTCGAAACTCAAATAACACAATTTTTAAACTTCTGCTGAGTTCATGATTAATTTTCATCTAAAATGATCCGTAATTATGAGGTTTTGCTCCAGCTGAGACCCACAGACAGAAATGACTATTATTTACTCTTAATGGAATAAGTTGGTATTCAGTGCCACCTCCTCAATATTGGCCAGACATCAGTGATGGAGGACTTTTTGAGGCTTTGTTTTTGTATGCATGAAGTCATCACCCCCCACCTCCAGCTCAAACTCTGTCAGCCCTGTAAGCACTGAATAAAAACATCTAATTAAGGGCTGTGGAGTGTGACACCAGACATGCTGTGTGTGTATTTGTGGTTGCTTGTGCTGTTGGTGTAAAATGGCAGGAATGACATTAAGTGAAGCAAAGAGATTAAGAAATCAATAAAATATCTGGAGTTTGTCCAGACCAAGTTATCTAAACAACCTGCGGTCTGATTCCAATACATACCAACAAAGATATTCATGGTTCCCTGAGGGTGATCAGGAAGTCTTTCTTAATTCCTCAACTACCTTCCCTCTAGTCTTATAGACAAAACATGACATTTCAAAGCCAGCTTTCACATTTAATTTCTTCCCTATAAGAAAGATGGTGGATTAAGTAAAAGAGGTAAAGTCAAGCAGTTATCAAAAAACACGCTGCAGGTGATGAGTGTAAAGGAATAAGAAACCAGTGTCAATGAGGAAACTTGGATCATGTCTGGTGTTATAATGATGTGTTACAGATCTCAATATAATGTCAGAGATCTGAAGCATTAGAGATCATCCGATCTTCTGACTGATTTTCAGGCTGTGTAAGTTGCTGTATTCTGATTGGTTGAAACCCCTTGCCACAGGTAGTTGCTTTCACCAATAGAAGGTACACCTGAGGCAGACTGATCTCGCTTCACCTCAGACTGATCTGTGGAAAAGAGTTCACAGAGTTTTGGTTCTGCTTGTTCCCGCCATAGACGGTAAAGTGAGCCAAAAATGTTTGTTTACGTCAGCATCCTTAAATAATGACGCTAAAACAGTCATGGCAAATTCTGAAGGCTAAACAATAATGAATATTTTCATAATAGATCTTCCCAGAAACCGCAGCAGAACAAGTGAGAGACACTTTTGGTGACCGGTCAGTTTAAAGGAAGCTGAACCGTGATTGGTGGTGATGATGGCAGCAGTTGTGACGTTTGATGTTTATTTTTAAAGGTGAGTCAACCGAAAAACTCAGAGGAGGAGGAGAGCTGAACAAGGACACTTTATTGTTAACTCCACCACAACAGACAACACTAATTGCCATTAAATCACTGGTACAATTTTTGAAAACTTCATTTTTAAATCATTTTTAAGCAATCTTTTAATCCAAATTGTTTCCAACATGATTCTATTTTAGATGGTTGCTGGGTAATAAGTTGAATAATGGATAGAGCTTCAAATCAGGGTCTTGCTCACCCTGAAGTGGTCCTAAATTCCATAACTACTCACCAATCGTACATCATCCCTTAAACATGCAACAGGCAACAATGCAACATGAAACGATTCACATCTCAGGATGATTCAGAATGATCAAATTCAACATAGCACCATTCAATCCAATGTGATTTGATGATGTAAAGGCAAGATGTGGTGCTATTATATTAGTTTGTTGACTTATCAATGAAATAAAAAAAAGACCTTTCACTCCTCTCATGACATATCTATGTATACCAATGTAACATTAAAAATCAGTTAATTTTACCATCGAACATCTTATTCTTCTGAAGGAGTTATGAAGGAAATAAACAATAAGATCAGGGTTGAACACCTGGTTTGTAAAAAAAGCCAAAAACTGATCTAAAAGCTTTGACCTGACTTACATGAATGTATCACCGTAGTGCATGTGTCAGTTTTTATTTTTCCCCTTTCCTTATCTGATCTCATTCTTCAGGATAATACAGTTTCTCCTTGTTTTGGTTTATAAGTAGCAGGCATTAAAGTGTGAATAAATGTCCTCATCAGTGTGAAGTCCCCCCCCCCTGTTTTCTTGAAAGCAGTGATAATGGTTTTTAACTGAACAACTTACAGCCTTGGTGTAACATTCACTCAACTGAATACATGCAAAATACTGTTTCTGGCATTGAGCTAGAGTCATCTGCATGAATCATAAATGTTGAGCTCACACAACATCGGACAGTATATCTTAACCCTCTAGCCCTTGAGGAGACTCAGACAAAACTCCACAGCCAACCCCTCACTGACTGACTGTGCTCCACAAAGAGATAATTTAAAATCAGAGTGATTTTCGAGGGAAAAAACAAGTCGAGCAGCTTCCTGAGGCTTCCTCCAGGCCTCGGTCTCCTTCATGCCTTCTCCTCAGCTGGCTTTTGTTCCCAGGCTGTACCGCTGTGCCCCCTTCCTGCTGTTAGACACTGGCCTCCTCAGTCGGTACAACCTCTCACACACACTCTCTGCAGGAGTAAATGGGCTGGCATATTAACAGACCGTGGGAAGTATCTGAATGTGATGGAATGGCCTCGTATGTGAGTGTCAGCCTGAGGGCCTTTCTCTCTTTTCTTTTCCAGTTAGACGATAAAGAAAGGAGCTTCGAGTTGAAATGACTTGAATTTCATGGCAGCATATGACTGACGACTTCAGGATTCCTTTCTCAGTTCTCAATCAGCTGTAATAAAAGTGAAAACTTCAGTAAAAGGGTAAACTAAGCTGCTGGTTTACAAATGAAAAACAATGTGTATTAAGCCGTGTTGTTTTGTCTTTCACTTGTTTAATTTTGATTTGATTTATGACTGTTCAAGTCATTTTTGTTGGATATTCATTGACAGCATAGTTGAAATTAATGAAACATAAACTTTGTCTTTCACTGCACCCATCCCTGCCCTGTTCATCTCTGTTAATATGTCAGATGTTTTCGATCACTGAAAACTCATACCCCCATTAGAAACACAATCATGCAATAATAGCTTTGTAGATGGGGTCATGTCCTGTGTGATATGAAAAATATGGAAATAATTGTAATTGACCAGGCACATCATTAAATCCATCTGAAAGTTCAGGCAATGCAAATTCATCCCATTAAATATTCAAAGCTATACTGAGTGCTAACACTTTGAATTCATGACTATAAAATGATGCCTTGTTTACATTTTGTCTTTGTTTTTTGTTTTGTCACTAAATGGTGTCACTTTTACACTTCTTGTTCAAGCAGGAAGTTGTGCCCTTATTATGTCAAGCTATTCTGTATCTGAGGTGCAAATACTTAATAGGTGGGTGATCCAGAGCCAACATTTTCACACATCGAGGGGCTGATAGACGACATGATTTGTGTTTGTTACATACTAGCAGTCAGTGTTTAACTCACAGATGAGGATGAACGAGAAGAAAAAGATGTCATTATTACAGACAGATGAGACAGTCTGTGAATCTGGGGAAGGTCCAAAAACTTACTTACATAAGGAAAAGTAGGAAATTATTTCAGTCTTTAGCAAGCTGCAACCTGCAGTCTTAAAACATTGAGCCAATGCAGAAGCACAAAAGAAATTGCAGTTCTTCCAGCACTTAAGGTTTGCTGCAGAAGTACCAGAATCCACAAACACACTAATTAAAAAATGCTGATTTTTACAGCAAAAATAAATATTTTACAACCTGGTTAACAATGCCACATTTTCTGTAACCTGTAATTTTCAAAGCTATCAGAATTACATATTTTATGCTCAGTAAGCTTTAGGGACTGGAATTGGGAACTGGTTTCTGTCAAGAAGTGATAAGAAACGATGGTTCAATCCATCAACATCATTAGCCTTTATTCTCAACAACTCCCTTATCGATTCTTTACATTAAAATTGATCAGAGAGTGACTGAACTTTACCTCCGTATAGATTCCTATTCAGTACATCCAACACAGTATATACATCTCCTGATATAAAAAAAACAATAGAGTGAACACAGCTCTAGCTTGATACTACTGATCATGGGAAATTGCATTGATATACTAGCAGTTAGCACACATAAATATAACTTTGGTTTTTAACAGATTTTCAAATTTCATCACAGAAATATATCACAATCACCTTTTGTTAACAATCTTTAAAACTCAAAAAACATCAAAATACTAACAGGTAAATGTTTTCCAAACAAGAAGTTCAAACTCATGGCTGACTTCAGCATAACTACGGCAAGCTCAAGGCCCCAAACAACTCAAAGCATTGCTTGGTGACCTACTTCAGTCAATAACATACAACAAGATAATATGTTAACATCACCTGATCTGTGATTTTTACTTATTTACAGAGAAAATCTAAATCCATTGACCAGTTTTTGATGTGGGAATTGATGAAGAATTGGATCGATACGGGCATCAGTGGCAGTAAAATCTTATCAATACCCATTCTTAGTCAGCTGTCTGTGCCAATATAGTGTGTCACAATGAAAGCCATTGTTGTGGTGTTACCTTCATTTTCTTACAGAACATTGGTTTTGTCTGTTTGAATTCTGTCCCTGTAGCAGCCAAATGCTTTGCTATTTAGTTCAGAGAAAAAGAAAATACTCTGGATCATGATCTCTTTTGATAGAGCGCTGTTGTACTAGATTTTGATATCAAAACCTGAAAAAAAGGCTCTCAGTGTTTTGGATGCTGATTCACCGGGGGAACACCTGAGGCTACTATTTTCATTTCTCTTAGCGCTAACATTTTCATAAGATGGGCCTTAATAAAGAAAGAGGACTTGACCATCTGGAGGACACAAGCAGCTCTGTGTTCCTTTTGTCAAAGCAGTTTCACTTTTTGTTTGTTTGTTTTACTGCTGCTCTTTTCAGGCATGAAGTCCCAAGGAGTGAGAGGGAAACAGAGAAATGGAGGTGAAGCTAATTGCAGCCGTGCCTATCCTTATTGAGCTGTGATAGGTCAGACAGATCTGATCCCAGCTGACAAAAACATAAGATATTAACCAGAATTGTTCTCCGTTTAACAACACCTCCAAATGACTATTGTCTCTGAGGATCATGAGATGAATTCAACCCTGTCCTCTGTATAAACCAAACTGAGCTTTGAGCTGTAAAAACAAAAGCAGCTGTCAAGATATGATCAGTAAAACAAAACCAATGTTACTTTTATTTGTCCAGGCGCACAAACTCAACATCTGAGCTCTGCTACACTTTTCAACTGGATCCTAAACTGTGCAAATTGGAGCCTGACCTAATAACAATTTCCCAGACTGGCTCTAATGCAGTCAACTTTTATCTTTTTATAGTTTCACTCAGAAGTTTTTGGGTTCCTTTTTCCCATTTTTTTTACTCTCTTGTCTAAAAAAAGATCCACAAATGTGATCCTTATTGTACCCGACTGCTGCATGGAGATTTATTCCACATGCTAGATAAAAGGAGACAATCTCCTGCAAAGCATGGCCTGTTGTTCTAATGTTGATGCCAGCATGGGATGCATAAAACTGTGGCAGTTAAGTGAAGAGAAAGGTGTGCCGCCTGCCAATGAGAAAAGTTAGGCTCGGAAAAACTCAGCCGGCAGCCACAAGTCATCGCTGACAGGCAGCACAGAGAGAATGGGAGAAGAATAAGTGCTCCCCATCATGTTCCTTTCAGAGGAACAAAGCCTCGCGCTCATCGGGAGTCTTTCTCATGCTCACAGAACGTCTACTCACTTGAACACTCACGGCTTAAAACATACATCATTCCTGGCATCACAAAAACAACAGGGGTGGGAAAGGAGTGAGGAGGAAGAAAATAGAATGTGAATTTCATTTCAATACAGTCTATTGAGATTTGACAGGCATTGTGTCGATGTGCAAGACTCTGTTTTCTAAGTCAGAGATTCATTGTCTGGGAAGATAAGATTTCTGTGCCTGCGGTTGAATAGTTTTCAGGACTGATTGGCAGTGATTAACCAAAAAAAAAAAAAAAGCCTCAAAAGTGAACATGTTACAAAATGAAGAGTATGACAGCTGCTAGAGTTTCTCCTGACAAGACATGACACCTTTATTTTAAGACCATTAAATTCAGAGTGAGTGAGGAAATATAACTACCGTATTCAGAACAGATGACTCCCCCTCAGCACCTGGAAGCATTCTCACATCCGGAGACAAAATGAATCTCAAAATCAAATTGCGCCTATACTATCAGTCAGGCTAAACTGACACTTCTCCACCCACAATATGGCCTGCAGGAGGGAAAGCCGTTTAGCTTCCCGGCGCCTACAGCCGTATATGTGATCTATGATAGGTAAAGAACCTTTACCAAACACAAGGGCAAGCAAGCGTGGTGTTATGTGTCCCCATTATGAATACGCAGCCCCTCTGTTGGAGGGCGAATTATTCAGGGGGCTCCACTGTGTTCATGATTTATGATTGAAATATCACCCTGCCTGAAATGCAGACAAAAGCGGGGGATAAATAATCACATTAAGGGGAGAGGCAGTGCTTGAAATTATGCACACACTACTCCATATTCGCCCCATAAAACAGACATGAAGACCTCTAATTTTTGATGAATGCACACTGTGTGGAGTAGAAAAGTCAGAGCAGGCACAGAGCTGTGAGCAGGGAAAGCAGCTGGGTTTAGAGCAGAACGTTAGATTGTGATCTTATTATAAATGTTCAAGTTATATTATATCCATATCCATCTCATATTCTATCATAGATATTATATTCATTAATAGTATAAGTTCAGACATCCACTTTTTTAGTTGAATATGAACATTTTATTACCATTAAAAACAAATCCCACAGAACATTTTGATCCCAAAATGTAATTCAATGATGTTGACATTTATCTAAATCCACTTTTCCAGCAACCATACATTCTCAAACTACAGTCAGTATCTCTCTTTGGTTTCAAAATATATTGCCTCCAAAACATAGTCTATTTTTCATCTCTTCCTTGATTAAGATATATACTGTCTGTTAGCTACTATTATTTTTCATGGTGTGACAAACCTCCCTCAGCAGGGGGGCATTCCTATAGTGGGTAGTCATCACCTGGGGACCTGCCAACAAAAGATCTACAAGCTCCCTGTTTCACTTGCTGACTCCTCAGCTCAGGATCTCTTTGGAGCGTGATGTGCATCCTCCAGGATGACTGGTTTCTTTGGTTTCATTCAGCTCATATACTCTGACATACACCAACATACCATATGCTACATTATTAATGATAATGTAAATAAATCATCCATTTGTAAATGCCAGTCTCCACCAGTACTGTAGATTTTGAGCTGGGTTGTGACAATAGTGAGCCAAAGACAAAGGTCATTTATAAACAAATGAATGTTAAGCAAGATAAGATGACGATCCGGTTTATAGCGGGGCATTATTTGGGATAAACAGTGGGTGTTCTGGGATGGCACAAAACCGATGCCCGAGCCCTGACAACACACTTAGTTTCAAGTTTGTTCAGCACTGTCTGAAATGTTGCCTTATGAACTACGACCACTTTGACCAAGTTAAAGATTCTGCAAGGAGCTTTCAGCTGGTTTTTAGTAGTGGTGTCGCTCTATGAACCAGAAAGTCAAACAAAACAATCAACATACATTGCAAAATATAAACAAGTGTCTTTTTTCATATTTTTAGTTAAATGATGAGGTTTGCCCTTGAGCGGGTGGTATGGGTTCAAGTGCAGCATGTGATCTGTTTCCTGCACATCATTCCCCACTTTCACTCTGTGTCCTGTCCTCCCCAACTGAAGGCATGAAAGGCCCTAAAATACTGGATGGAAAAAAAGAGACTTGAAAAGTTAAGATAAATGTTCCATACTCAAACACATTGACCCTTTTTGCAATCTATGTAATCCTAAAGGTGTTCATGCATTTTAGCAAAAGTATCAGCATTTATTATTCAGTGATTGAAAGTTTGTCAGTTTCTAGTTAACAGGGTCACACCAGCAACATCTATGGCTATGAGGTATTAGTTGTTTTTTTTTTTTAAATTTCCAACCTCAGTTAACCAGGTTTGGCTGCAAAGAAGTAATATTGACTTCGGAAATTCTAAAATAGAGATTTTACTTTGCGTGGTTACTGAAAAAAACCTAGGCCAAGGTTATGACTGATTATGACACTCAGGACTCAGTGTGAGGAAAGAATAATCAGAGAAAGTTTGAATCATGATTAACAGAAAGAGATTCCATGTTCAAAGTAAAAACTACCCATATAATCAAACTTTTAACTTTGGTTATCAGCAATTGAAAATAGTTTTAGTAGTAGACCTTCCATAGTGTAACAAACCATTGGAGTCAGCAGTACTCTGCTTTGCCAAAATGAACTGAGCCATAACTGTTTATAAACAGAAAAGGGGCCTGTACAAAATAAATAAAAAAACAAACAAAAATAAATTAAAGTGAAACAACGTACTGCAGAAATGTATTAAAAATGTATTTTTAAAAACAGAGATGGTCTATGAGTGTTTGACTGTAAGAGGATGAGATTGTCTGAAATGAGTTCATATCATATGAAGGGAATAAAATTGGCAAAGAATTTCAAGATGCCACTTTTCCACATTTTTTCTCCTCCAGTGGAGGCTCAGCAGGTACTGTACACACCAGAAGCAGCCACCCTGTAGCCTACATGGCAAAATTCAATCGGCAACAAATGGTCAATCTTCGAAGAGTCTCAGGTGGGCTAAGCCTGAAGTGTCCCGTTTCTCACGCTACCAAAGCTGGCTCACACCATTAAAAATAGAATTCCCCTCCTCCTGTCAATAGAAACTACAGCCTTCATTCAATACCCAGTGTCTTGGGCAAAGCCTTTCTCCACAATAATTACTTAACTGTCAGCCAGGATTAGACAGTCTTAAGCCACCCTGAGCCAATCCACAACCTGAAGAAAAAGCCAGAGAGATACACTGACATCTCAGCTCTCTGAGGATGGAGAGAGCAGAGAAAGGAAGACAAAACCTGCGAGGAATCATTTGGGATTGCAAATACAACTCTCCTCTTCAAATCCCCATCTCAACAAGATCACACTGGGGCTTTGTGAAAACCAAAGATGGGTGTAAGGGCTTTAATAATGCACTTCTCTGTAGAAAGAAGATTAACATAAGACCACATAAACTGAGTTTTTTTCCATCACCCAAACCACCACCTATAAGACGAAACTTAGATTGCTTTTGTAAAAACCAACAGTGAGGCTTAGTTAAGGAAAAATATGATTCAGCTCTTTCATGGAGACCAGACTTTATCACTGTTCTTATTTCTGCTGAGTAGTTAAAATGTGTCCCAAAATAGTTTTCTACTTTTCACTTTTTTCAAATATCCCACATAAATAGCACATGAATCAGTGTGAACTTGATTTGTTAGCTTAATGCATTAAGGTCCGTCAACATTTAAATCTGGTATACTTAAGATGCAGACCAATCGTAAATAAACTTGAAACCAGACTACCAGAACAGCTGTTAGACGAAAAATGCTGATGCTGTTCTATTATGTTTAAGATCATGGTGTTTTTTGACTTTGTTAGTCGTGGAGTGGCAGCTATTGAGGATCCTAATAAATAAAAAAATAAATACATGACGAAATTGGCAATTCAGATTCATCCCAGGTTGTTTTTTGAACCAAACCACAACCATAACCATAAAAGTCCATCTTTATGGTTTGGTGTTAAGGTTCTTTTCTTAACAAAATGACTCAAATTAGTACACATTGCCTTTACATTTACGTAGGTCTCTACTTACGCTATTGTAAGAACATATAAATCTCAGAAATGTCATCTATCAGGAGTGAATGAATTACAGTAAGTTAAGAGTGAAATGGTCCTGTTAAGAGATAGATTTATAAATTGCTTTTTCATTGAAAACAGCCTGGCTGAATAAAAATCAAATGAATAAACTGAATAATGAAGAGTCATTTTAAAATAGTCTGTCATTTTGAACTGACAACAATCTCAAGTCAGAGCTAATCAAAGCATTTTCCATTTTCCTCTTAGATTTGTCCTAAAATGTACATCGATTCTGTCAGATCAATTTAAACTCAAGGACCCTAACACAGCAGAATTGCATTTAAAAGAGAAAATGCCTCAGATAGAAATTGGCAGCTTTGTCTCGGGCAATCAATTCTATCAATGTTGAACAGGCCTCTGAATCTGATATGATTAAACAAAGGAGTCAAGCATGGGGAAGGGAAGAGGAAAAGGGGAAAAAAAATCAATATATGTGGTAAACGCTTCCAAGAAGGATGCTGAGCTTTTAGATAAGGACATCACACCACTCGACTCCCAGCTCTTTTGTCTCCTCTCTCCCTCCCTCAACCTCACCCTCTCTCTCTCTCTCTCTCTTTACAGCCTTCATGTGAGATGTACAGGGACTGTCAGCCACAGGAACAGCTGCTTTTCCGGATCACAGGGTTAAAGCAGTCAGAAAGCCTCGGACCTCAGAGACACAGACTTGTCAAAGCAATAAGCCTTGTCAGGAAACAGCAAAGCCCCACAATGCTCCTGTATCTTTGCTACATACAGGCTCCAGCCTCGGTGACCACCAAAGAGCGAGGGGCTTTCTCCATAGCCGGGAGACATTGCATTACATCTCTTTGGACAAACTGGCAGGTATGAAAAAGGATCACAGAGGCATTAGCTGAGGACTAAAAACTGAAAGTATCCAGTGAAAAAAAAGCTTTGGTATGGTGTATAGTAGACAACTCTAGACAGTATCTCCCAGTGACTGTGTAATACATTGGCTGAAAAAAAAAAACGCCACCTGGATTGAACTAAGCAAATAGGTACAAGCCTCTTATTGGATAATTACTGCATGGGTTATTATCTTTCAGCTGGCTACAAGTTATTTAACCTCAGCTGATGCAGTGAGTAACTTCTCATTTCTTGTACAACCATGGTGAAAGATACATCCTGTGATTGTGGAAAAGATGTGAGATTACAGAAACCGCTAAAACTGGGTTAAGAACTGTCTAAAGTACTATTAATAATTGTTGGGATGGTGGGGAATCATCCTCTTTCTAGAAAAAGCATCATATTTGCACCATATTTTCTAAATAGCTTCAGATGTGGCTTTCGTCTGCACTTTGTGACACATTAGCAGAGTTTTATAAGACATTCTCAAGGAGCTTGGTCCAAACTGGAAAATGTCCAGAAACAGGAATGACTGATCAGGTCAAAGAAAAATCTACATGCCTTCATGTCCCAAGATTTAATTAGCTCTCCTTATGTCTCCCTCACAAAAAACATGCTCATCAGGTTAACTGGTGATTCTAAATTTCCCATAGGTGTGAGTGTAAGTGTGCATGTGAAAGGTTGTCAGTTTGTGTGTGTGTGAACCCTGTGATTGACTGGTGACCAGTCAATGTCACCAGTGTACCCCGCCTCTTGCCCTAAGACTTCTGGGATAGACCTGTGACTCTGAATGGGATAAGGGGTGAAAGTTTGACTCTTACTTTTAGGTTTATTGACTCCCTGTCTCTATGTTTCCTGCTCCTGACAACAGTTATGTGCTGCACCTATGTCTGATTTCCCCCACTTTCAAACTAGTATACACTCCTGATCAAAATATTAAGTCCAGTTGAAAAATTGCACAAGTTCACATTTTGCACCAGTGGATCAAAACGGTTCCAAGTAGAGCTTCAAGATGTTGTGAATTGTTTTACTTTTACCATTATCAATCAAATAATTATGCATTCTACTTTAACTTTAAATAAATAAATCAGTTCCTATCTATAGAAGAGTAGTTACAACAAGATTCCAATACAAATGCAAACGCAAAACTGAAAATGCAGTACAGCAAAACATTTTCATTTTAACAAAAAAAGTGCATTATTTGAGTCATAATGAAAATGAAATGTCAAATATCCAATGATCATTTCCTTTTCTATTTTCAAGACTGCAAATTATGTAAAATAATTCAAATTAAAAAGGGAACAGTGTTTGCATTTTAATTTTCAAGAAATGGTCCGCTAAATACTGGATGTAATTCAAAGAAAGTGCAATAAATTAAAATTTTCCATTTCCATTTTAAGATCAAGGCACACTTTTTAGGACAAAATTGAAAATAAAAATGGAAATAATAATTGGTTATTTGACATTTCATTTTCATTATGACTTAGGTAATGCACCTTTTTTGTTGAAAAGAAAATGTATTTGCTCTACTGCATTTTCATTTTCATTTGAATTTCGTCCTACGTGTGGGGTACTTAAAGGTTTCTGTAGTTTTGAAACAAGTCGTCCAAGTATTTTTTTGTTTTGTTTTTTAGCTCAGGTGGCAGAAAGACATATCCACCTAAAAATGGAAAAACATATCTTTAAACAATCCTTTTTACAAGCAAGTGACGGCAGAGCAGTGTGGGATGAAGCTTTGTGAAGTGATTCCAGCAGCCCATGTTTGACATGCCCCCCTAAGCGTAGCCTGAATGCATTTCAGCAACTGCTTGTTCCTGAGAAACAACATCAGCATGTGAGCCTTTAATATTGTCCCCCCTCTGATACTGGAGCATTACAAACTCAAAAAGCAGTCACCTTGGCTGCTGTAGCTCCTCTTTGATAACCCGCCTGAAGACATTTTTTGTTCCGGTGATGGCGGTTGTGAAAGATGACAAAATGGCCCCTGGTGTTTTGTTTTTCGCCCCCATCTGGTGTCTGGTCCACAATGAGCGATAGGACAGAACGGGAATGTGGAGGAAAAGTGCTGAGATGACAATCTATAAATCTCCTTCAGTGTGAAAGATGAGTCATTTTGGTCAGCTCTCCAAAGCTGCTGTGCAGATCCATCCACATTACCGTCCGAAACAACATGTGTCATCGGACAGGCAGAGGGATAGGGGACAAAGTGGAATTAGCTTTAGCTGCAGTGCATTAAAAGATCACACTGTTTTTTTGGGAGACAGATGGTAAAATCAATAACAATTTCTTCTCCAGAAGGTTTGGGATACGTTCGGTTTAGAGTAGCGCCATGACACAGAGAGAGAGGATCAAAACTATGTCCCTGCACTATTCAAAAAATGTATGAGGTTGTTCCTCTGTTGGTGTCGTTACTCTGCATTCAGATCAACAGTTTGGATTTTTGAGGGTTGATTCTAGACAAGGGGAGAACTGACAGTAAAAATAAATATTCACACTGAAATAAAGGTTTACAACCAAACAAGGACTGGACAGCAGAGCTCAAGTTTATTTAACTGAGACGGAAAAAAAAAAGGTTTAGTGGCTAATATCCGAGTTCAGTTGTTGTAAAGATAGGTTTTTTTTTATCATTAAATTTATCAATCATTTTTATAAAGTACCAAATCACAGCAAATGTAAGGTGGCCCTAAAATGCAAGGGGCAAAAAAAACACAACATGTAAGAAACCCAATTATAAGGACAAAATGACAAAACAACAACAGAAAACAAAAAAAACACAACAAAACTACATGACAGCAAAAGAAGAAGCATGACAAAAGGAAACAAACACAAAAAGGATCACACGCACAAAAAAAGAAACAAAGAAAAGACTAGCACAAAAACAAGAGAAAAAAATACAAAAAGGAGAAAACAACAATATTAAGAATGTGACAAATAAGAAAAGTTAAGAAAAAAAGAAAACATAAGTAATAAAAGGACAAGAAAACAATGAACAAAATTCAACAATTATTTTGTTGTTGTTGTTATATTGTCTTTTTGATGTTGAGTCCTCATTTTTTGTTGATGTGCTTCATGCCCAGGATGTCATGCCATGTGCATTTGTTATCTTAACATGTTTTTTGAAAAGAGCAGTTTAACCCACAATGAGTAGAGCACTTTGTAGCACCAAGCAACACGTTACAATGGCAAGGAAAGCCAATACTTAATTAGAACCTGTGAAACCATGACTTATATTCATAATGCTGTATGACAGGAGCTAACATCACAGAGTCATGTTTCTTAGGACTGTGTCTACAATCATAGCAACTATGAAACTGACAGAAATGTGTTTTAACAACAGAGGAATTTAATCTGTCACTGCCATTGTCTTTAAAGAAGATTCCTCTAACTGTAGTTTCTGGCTTTTTAGATTGTGTGGAAAGAAAGTCTCTAATAAAGCCTTGAATGGACTGAATATCTGCTCATGAAGACAGACCACGCTGATATTACCATTGTTTTTTATTCCTGTTATCACCAAACTTTATTCTTCAGCCTGAGTCCAGAAGAGAAATAAAATTCAATATGACTGAGTTTTATCACTTAATTTCCCATGGACAAAAGTTATTTCATTTCAACAAAGAACATTAAAAGCCGAGAAACCGAGGGACCCTAAACAAGGAATGTTCTGTGACTGCTGCGGCTTTCACTGTTAATGATTCATGACTGAGCGAGTGACAAGAATCAGCCATTGTGAGGGAACTGAGCGTTAATTAACCATGATTACTGTTTTCATTACAAGATGCTCAGAGCTCTGTGGGCCTGGCCATTTGCCAACAAGCCCCAAAAATCCTTTGTTGGCTTGCCTTGTAAAGACTGAAAAATTCGATTTTTGGTGGATGCACTAGGTGCCTTTTTCTACCTCTGCAGAGCTCAGAGTTAATGTTGTTTGGAGATGTGGGAATCACCCTGGTGATGAGGCAGATCTGCTGGTATCCACAGCCACAAGCCAACCTTATTAGAGCCCCCAGTGAACAACGAGGTGACAATTCAGCCGCTGCTTAACCTAAATGTTAGAGTACTCATTATGTGGGACTTCAAGTAGTTAAAAGGGCACTTGATAGGTTAATCACTTCAGATTCAATCGCCGCAAGGATCAACAAAGACTGAGGGAATGCAACATATCCTCAGACAATACCACTTTCATGTATTATTTGAAGAATGGACAGCTTTTTCAAACTTTAAGTGACTGTTTAGAGAATCAGCATGAAGTGGATTGCAGCAACTCTCCGCTTCCTCAGCCAGAGGACTCTCTCAAACTGTTGCAATGTATTTGTGTAAGGAGTTTGTATCTTCTTTTTAACCCTACTTATCGTTGTTCAAGATAACTTTTTACCGGATACAGTGCTCTGAGATAATGTATTATCAACAGTTACTAGTGCTACTATTTAAAATGTGACAACAAGCAAACTTTGTAAGATTGTACCGTAGTTTAGTAGCCGGCTACACTATTCACACCCCGGTGCTCTTAGACATATAGGTACCATGTGACATCAGTGAATCCTGGTTATATCCTATCAGTGCTCATCTACCAAGCAGAGCAAACAAAACCTGGCTCTTTAGCTTTCTTCTGCTCTTCTGCCCCTTTTTTATCAGACAGTCCAGCTCCTGTTTCAACAATTATTACTAAATTAAATCACAGAAATTGTTCTTGGCAGAGAAAAACACAGATGTCTCGTTTCACCGCTAAACTTTGTCACCCTGCATGGCATTGTCCTATAGATCCAAGATGCGGTTTATCAATCCGATCCAGTCCAACCCGATTCGGAAGTTAGAGAAGGAGTTCGCATTTATAAATGACATATTTTAGTGCTGATGATCTCAATTGAAATCATGGAATATGATCAGTTATTTATCTGGACTCTTTCGAGATCACTTGGAAAGTCCTCACTGTCCCATGAACAACAACTTAGATGTTCAGTCATGGCTCCCTTTTGGGGTCTGATGTTGACACGTAGAGTGACCTCAGCCCAGCACCTCCAGTATTAAATACATGCTATTTTCTACCTTTACAACACATTATTAACTAGTTACATGAAAACAGCTCACCAATTCTGTCCTTGATTAGAAGAAGGGCTGCTTAAACACACATTACCTGCTTTTGTAGTGTCTCTGGAAGTAGTTTAAGATAAATTCATACAATGATCTGCAGCGTCATCAAGGAAAATAGCATCATCCAAAAAGGAAAATATTTGGGATGCTTGGGATGTTCTGGTTTCTGTTTGTGTTGCAAAAAGTATCATCCACTAGGGGCTGAAATCACCAAATGTCTGACTGTGAACTGATGCTGATGATATTCTTGGACCTGATACTGAACATTTACTGGGGAGCAGAGTGATATGACTGACACAGCGGAGGACTACATGAGCAAGATGAAAGTAGGTATGTCATGTTCAAAAACTACTCCGCTTCACACTAAAAACAAAGCTCTTTTAAAAAGTAATTACCAACTCATGTTATCCCCGTATGCAGTTTGAATCAGTATACCTCCTAAGTTTTGACATTGTGGTGAATATAAATTGACAGTTCAATAAAATGTTATTGAAAGCTTTGTCAATTTTATTCTTCAAACTTCCAAGGCCAGTAATGTTTTTCACACTTTGATCCAAAGAAGAATAAATGAGTCCAAACAGTAACATACAGCCTGAAAACTCTGTGTATTATCTATTGTTATTGTGAATCAGTGTTCTGTTGGGAATGATGAATACACAATGATGTAAAGCCTTTCTTCTGATATGCCAAAGCAGACCTTGAGATGTTCAGAATTGAAATACTGTGTTTAATGAATAGCTGGGTTTAAAAAACATTCCCAAAGACAGTTCAGTCAAAAATACTCTACCGTGTTGAATTTATGGAGGAACATGCAGTATTTGGTAGTTCCTTGAAAGTTTCTCCAAATTGAATAAGAGCATGATTCTTCAATGTATGGGGAGGTCTTTGTTTCTGCCCTGAGATACACAATGTATAAGCAAGAGAAAGCAACATCGATCAGCACATTCTTTAAATCTCAGTTTGCTTTTTCAGTTCTCTGCATTAAAGCAAGATACAATCTTTTAATGATAAACAGCAAGAGAAACTGTACAATAGGAATTGCAATGGCCACTGGACTGTTGTCAAGCACCATATAAAAGGTAGGTCACTGATCCCCAGGAGTCCCGGGCCTCCCAGCAAGAGAGAGTGAATTTCAGCCAGATAATGATTCCACGAGAACTCCTCTGTATCTGCTTCAAAGACTTCACCAGCAGCTACATTCAGCTGCAAGTGATACACGGCTGGGAACTGTTGTCAAAATAAACTGTGCTGCAGTTTGAAGAAAATGTGAACATACATTGACATTTCTCCAAGATTTCCAACAGCAGATTGATTCCGTATTTACTTCAACTGCAGCTTTCATTTTGAACAAGACATCGCTGGGAGTCCAGTCCTTCTCTTCCTTGTTGCAGTTTTCATTTTATTCAAAGTCTTTCTATTTTGTTCCATCTCCTTATTATTGTTGGTCAAAAAAATTGCCGTTGTTACGGCCTATTGCCCAGGATAGTGCCAAAGATGGGACATCTTTCAGTCTGCTATGCTGAGGCCAAAGAGCTTGTGAAAGTAGCCTCTGGTTGTGAGGGTTTGTGGGGTTTATTACCCCAGAGATCATTTCCCTCATCAGTCTATGATGTTTATCGTAAGACTCCTTTGTTATAAAAAATACTTTTCCGTGGCGTACAAATCAAGGATGAAGGAGGAGGTATAGGCTGCACAGCATGACTGTGTGATGGACATGTTCCTTTAACTGCAGCCTGTCTTTCCTGATGGAGGTTTGATGAAACAAGGCAGTGATTGCCAACATGTCAAACTTTAGAAGGTCTCAAATGAGTGGGAGACATAACAATGGCTATATCGACTTCTTTCCTACAATCTTTGACAGTCATCAAAGCCACCTACTTCACACTACATATGGTTGTACAACGAACAGTATGCTGCCTTTGAGGGTAGTCTGTGGTGCCACTGTTCTGTTCGATCTGTTGTGTAGCCTGGTTGCAGGTTTTCAGTTATGGAAAACAAAAGTAAAAGCAGAATGCAAAGCCACTTCTGTAGCATCGACATATGGTTGTGACAAGTTCAAAAGTGGTTGATATGGGCTTTATTATTTTTATCAAAATGAAAAGTTACCTGTGAGATGGATATCTGCATTATTTTTATAACTACAAGTAATGTGATTCATGACATCTTTTTGGAATAACTTTGGCTGTAAATTAAAGGGACCACTAAACATTTGCATTTCAGAAACAGCAACACACCAAAGTAGGTTGCAGCAATGCACTTAAATCTGAGTGCCACCCATAAATGGAAAAAGAACACAATTGGTATGGAAAGAGTTTGAGAGGCTCGCTGAATACCGGAGACTTTTCCCAAACCAGTACGGTATCACGTTATTTTGTGCATCCGACATATTTTTCTCCTGTACCACATTTGGCAAAATAGTACAGTCATAGTTATGACTGACTCAACACATAAAAATAAAAATGCATAAAAAGACTGGTACACTGCACGAACCATAAACATTTCTCCAAACTGACAGTTTGGGTCTGTTTGGAATGATGCTTTATTGAAATGTAACACATTTAAAAAAAAATCTTCCTCTGATGGATACACAACAGCTCATGATGGTATTGGCTGGAGTACAATACTTACAATACTACATTCACAAGGGACTACACCACTGCCTCAGATCTGCCAGTGGGTCGTTCTCAAGACTGAGAAAAAGGAATTTTGAAACTGCAACCTCCAAGCCAAGACAAAGTTTCTGGTTTTTAAAGTAGAAGTGCTGCCCACCCTGCTGTATGGATCAGAATGCTGAAGTAATCACAGTAATCACCTGAAAGCCCAAGAGGCATACCATACCAAAAGGTGCCCCAGGAAATCCCCCCAAGAGCATCCGGCAAGATAAACGCACTGATTCCAGCATCCCAGAGGAGGCCAACATCCGCGCCATCATCACTCAGCACCAACTTCAATGAACTGACCATTTTGTCCTTATGCCTGACTCTTGCCTCCCAAAACAAGTCTCAATCCAAGTTGTTTGTGAGACAACTTGTCTTGGGTGGCCAGGACAACATCAAAACAATCATAAAGAAGTGCCACACAGACCTTAAGACCTGAGAGACCACGGCAAGCGACAGGGTGGCCTTGAGACAATTCATCCAAGATGGATAAGCACAATATAATGACAACCTTTACAGTATTGCAGACGACCAGTGCTCCAACCAGACCCAAAACCCTCACAGCCCATCCCTGCTCACACTGCACTTAAGTGTGTAGCTCCAGGACTGACCTTTTTGCCCACGAGAACGAGGACAGTCGCATTAGACCCACTGTGACCGCTGATGATAATAGTGACGTACTTTTTTATAAAGTGGCAACTCCTGGTTTGAAATGATATGGAAGCGTTAAAAACTGCAGTTCATTAAACATCAGCCTAAGGTTGGCTGTAGAGAACAAAAAACATCACTCATTATTTTTGAAGTTGTAAAGTTTGAATACTTTGTCCCTATAAAGGCATGGCTGGCTTGACTGACAGGTGGACACCCTGTACCTGTCTGCAAAGTTGTCTTCAGAAGTTATCAAAAACAAATAGATGACATCATGGAGACTACATCCATATAAGATACAGGCTATGCTTTTCTCATCTCCTATGTGTTTTGTTCTTTGTCGAGCCCTTGCCTTTATAGTACTCTGCATAAGTGATTTACTCCATGTCAGAAAAATGAGTCAGAGTTAGAGTCTGTATCTGGTTCAGTCTGGTTGTATCACAGGGAAATGAACTTGAGTGACCACTCTACTCTTTTATTGAGACTGCCCCATAATGCTTTCTAATCTGCGCTCTGAAAAGCTTCCAACAGAAACTCAACCTTGAGCGTGGTATTAGTCATAGCCTTTCACTGCAGTGAGTCCTAAGCACCAAAGAAGAAGACACAAAAAGGAGGCTTCGGGATACTGCTTAAGATTCATGTTTTGAGAGGGTGAATGGAGCCTTAAAGCACAGCAGCACGCCGAACCAAAAGAGGCCCTCTTCACTCACTACCCGCTGATGCTTTTAATGATTTTTAGTGAAGGCTGTTCTGTCGATGCCCTGAGGCCGGCTACAATATTAATTCTTTATCAGAATACTTGTTATGCTGCAAGTTTTTCCTCACTTCACAAGAAGCTTAAATATACATTACCAGGTCATGGCTGAGCAGGAAGTGACAGGTGAAGGTGATGAAATGAGGTAGAAGAGAGAAAGGAAGAGTCCAAGAAAAGGACTAAATAGTTATACAGGTAAAAAGAGAAAGAGGAAACTGAATGAGAAAAACAAGATGTTCATTTTAGTATTAAATACCAACATCTGTTTGCTTCTGGATAAATTAATATTTACAGAAATAATGGACTAAATAATTGTGCAGATGCATGAGCAGATAAAGAAAAAATGAAGGCTGCTGAGGGTCTTTGTGCAGCCTGTAAGCTAAACAAACTTCCACTGTGGTGTTTGTTGCTGAACTTGGTAATTACATCAAATTAAGACCATTTACTACAGCGGGAGTTTTCAATCGGATAATTGGTATCCTTTCACCAGCCTTTGTTCTGCTGCTGTAATTGGCTTCCTCGAGGAAGAAATGAGTGCAATTATTTGTGCTCTGTAATCGAGAAGCCCACAAAGAGCCAAATGTATAGCTGTAGTATTGTTATGGCAGAGATGGAGAGGCCCCGCTGATTGTGGATACATCATTCGAACAGTTTAGTGAAATGAGACTGTTACAGACTCAGCAGCATGTGTGTCTTGGGTTTTCTGTCATGTCTACTGCTCACGTGTGCAAACTCTTCTCCTAGGCTGATTTGGGAATATCAACAAACAGATGTTTCATTCTATTTCCTGGATTTACAAGTACTTACTCCTGACTGGTTGATATCTGACAACCTGTCCTTTCATACACTCAGGTCAAAAGCTAAAAACCTCTGTTGTAATAATAATAATAATAAATAATAATAGAGGAGCTCAGGGGGACATCTGCAAAGGAAAGTTGTGATATACAAGCAAGTCATGTTAAACCAGAGAAAAAGAAAATAATGAATAAAATTACTAGGAGAAGCAGATGTGAGATGATAATTCACCCAACAGATGAGCACACAAACATGGACATAGGACAATTTGCTGCGGCAAATATTTGAGTAGTATACCAAAATGCTTGTAAAGATCATCTTTTTGAATGTGCGAAATTGCATCTTATTGTGTGATAGTTACATCTCAAAAATATAGTCAACCTAAAGGCCGACTTTATCCCACACACACCATGTTAAATAAATCCACAGGAGGGAGTCTCAGCACATTTCAACTCTGTCTGTTGATGTTTGTTGGTTTGTATATGTAAGGTGTGTGGAAGGACACCTCAATGAAGGACAGAAATGCCTGGCAAAGTACAAGTCTGTGCCGGTGTTACGAGATTTAAGCTGCTGGGAAACCAAACTCAAGGAGCGATGCATATTGTGTTTCTTGGGAAAGTGGATCAACAGGTTGTAATGTTACAGTTTCTGCAGCCAAGATTTTCACATCAACATCTGTTTTGGATTCTGACACTGGGGATGAACGATGCATCTTTGGGAAGGTGGAGCGGGAAATCAGCCACAATCATTTTCTCATCCATGCATTTTTTTAAAAAGTACTTTACGCTGACTACACAGCTCCAGTACGCCTGACATCTAGCATATTTTGTTTGTAGCATGTTTGGTATCAATACAGTTGTTTTGGCTTTTTACGGCACATTCTCTGATTTGCAGTGTTTTGACTGTTGCATTTGCTGCTGGTTACACCTGATGAAGATTATTCAAGCCAATGCTGACTTTTTAATCAAGGTATCTACCAACGCTCCCTTTCCAAATCATTGCAGATGGATGACTGCCTCCACAAATAATTATTTGCTTGTAAGAAGCCAAGTTGCTTAGTAGGTGGAGCAGAGGTTTCAGAAGCTGTTTAAAGCTACCTGCTATTTCATCTTCACCTGAACCCTATCGTTTTTTTATAATGTTTGATTGGTGCATATCTGAAGAGGGGCTTATCATTAAACCTAAGGTCATGTAAATGTTGTGCTGATAATTTTTTACCTTCATCTAACCTAACTAAGGGTTGTTCTCTTTGAGTTTAATAAGACGTAAGAATGAAACACTGTCAACTACCATCTACTTTTTTGAGTCAGAGCAACATAAATCAAAGAGAGGATCTAAAAAAAGGAAGAAAAAAAAGTAGATACATGGATAATATACCGACGGAAACAGTTGCACTGCCATGTGCCATGTTTTATGAACTTCAATGAAGCAATCATCTCCTGCTGCAGTTTTGTCCTTCAGGTCAACCTTTAACACTAACCCTGTGAGAAACCTTCAGTCCAGTTTCCTTCAGTTCCCCTTCATATTTGCTCTATATGTTGCAGTGTCTTTCAACAATTTCTATAGGTTGATGTTTAATATTTTCATCACACAAAATGTTGAGGTGAATTCTTGGAAGTAGCACGGGAAAGAAAACGTGAAACAGAAAAGTCTATGAGAAAGTTGCTGGGGAAAGGGAGGATCTTATGAACTCTCGTATCCTTGAGGTTACACAATAATTTTCCACGTTTATCTCTCCAAAGCTCTTGTAACACAGGTTCACCTCATACTGTTATCTAAATCAGTCTCGCTGCAGTCTCGCTGCACTTTGCCACTGTGCTCTCCTCTCTATCTCCTCTCTGCTCCTTTCACTCTCTGTTCCCTTTCAAGTTCTAACCTGCTTTCTCGCCTTCTCCCCTGTCCCGTTTCATCCCAACCTGCCAGTTGACACCTCTGCCTGCCCCCTGGATTCTGCAAACCTTGTGAAGCGTGCAAACAAGCCTTCAGGCAGAGAAAGTACCACACAAGCTGGTTTTTCGAACAAACTCTCACTTCCCATCCAGACTCGAGGTGTTGAAATATCTTAATGTAGAGTGAATATATCTAAATATTCCAATTCAGGAGAGGAAAATCAATGATCATATCCAGGGGGTGTTATTCCTGTTTTAACTGCTCTCCAGTTTTGCTGAAAATACCGAAAAGTAGCTTTACAACTCACAATATATATAACTAATACATAGGGGTGGGTATTGATAAGATCTTATCGATAACAATGCCCCTATCAATTACCTAATCAATCCCTTCTGTAAGTTTTCTGTGTACAAAAGGTAGGTTTCAATGTGTGAACAACATTTTATTGAATTTATAAGTAAATTAATATGAAGTTGGTCAATGGATTTAGATAACTGGATGTAAATGCATAAAAATAAATAAAAATTGCACATTGCGTGATGTCAATGTATTGTTTTGTTGTACATTATTGACATATAGGCCACCAAACAAAGTTTTGTGTTGTTTGAAACCTTGAGCTTGCTGAGGTCTGCACTTCCTGATAGTAGAACATTTACCTGTTAGTATTTTGACACTTTTGAGGTTTTACAAAAACTAGTTATGATAAGTTCCTGTGAGGAAAGCTGTAATTCTGTTTTGAAACCACAGCTATATCCATGTTTGCATATCAGTGCAACTTTTTGTACACAATAGCATCAAGCTCGTGCTGTTTCCTCTACAGTTTTTGGTAAAATAGGAGATTTATACATACTGAATGTATTAAATATGAATCTCTCGTGAGAGTTTCTTTGCGTGTTCAGTTTTACATTTTCTTTAATGAAACTTCAAGTGGAAATTCCTGAATCAGAGTTTTCCTGGGAAACAGTCATTGATCCTCGCTGCTAAGCTGAGCTAGCTGGGGCAGAATATTTGACCTAAGGTCAGTCCGCTCCAGCGTTATGTAAAGAATTGAACAGGGCATTATTAAGCAGCAAGGCTGATGATGTCGATGGATTGAACTATTTTTATCGATTTAACAGGAACAGGTTCTTGATACCCATCCATTTTGGTATATAATTATTTTCCTATTTCATAGATCAAACAACTGTTGTAAAAAGTAGGAGTTACATTTCCTCAGTTTCGAAAGTCAAAGCATTTACTGAAAGCTTTACAGAAAAAAGTCTGTAAGTAAGACTGATAATCTTAGATTTAGTTTCAGGCAGAGTTTTTCAGGGAGATATTATTTAGTGTAGTTAGAACAAGAAAAAAAGAATTAAAAAGGATTTTCTCAGTGATAATGAAGTCTGCTGATCTGATGTGCACTTCTCCAACGCCTGCAGTAAAGCCATGAGAGGTGCTGTAATCATTACTGAGCGTGGCTGAGGCTGCAGACGAAGCTAAACGAACTTGCCTTCAGAGTCATTAACTCCATCTCAGCTCCAGCGTCTTTACCACAAAGCGCACTCTTCACAGCAGCTACCTCTCTGCTTTAGGCTACACTCACCACAAACTATCAGCATAAGCTCTTTAGAGACTCCATTAGGGCAAAGAAAGACACCATTTGTGAAGACACGATGTATATTGGAGAGTTAATCAAGCTGCTTAATTCGCCCGGGGCCCATTACTCACAGTGGCTTATTGTGTGGTCAAGAAGACAAACATGGTGCGTCGCAAATAGACACAATGCACCTTTAATCTTCCTAGGGCAGGCGAAAAACCAACAAACTACCTGCCAATCACATAAATTGCAACATGCTTTTTCATTAAAAGTTAAAAGAAGTCCTCAGTGTTGGCAAACAGTCCCAGAGTCTCTGTCTGCTAAACTGTAAACACACAACCTGCATTACATTACATCCAAACATTTGACTTTTAAATTTAATCTCGCAGGCAACCAGTTTCAAACCGCAAACACAATTACAGCTTATAGATGTATCCACCAGTGGGATGTCCCTCATAAATAATCAGGTCCAGGAGTTTCTAGTGACGAGCAGTAGGAGGAGACATTTGATGGCACCACGCAGAGTTCGTCCCCTGAGTTCCTGACTGTCAGAATCTGATGTTGTTTCCTCCATAAGTTTGCTGGAGGAGTGAAGGATATCCAGACCTTCCAACCCTTTTTCCCTTTTCTGCTGATGTCGGAAAGGCTTGAATACAAACCTCATTACGCTGTCACTGCTTACTATTATTCATCTACTTTTGCCTGCAGGCAGAGCTCGGTAGAGGAAACACAATGGGGAGAAAGCCGGGTTGAAGTCTGGGCCAAAGTTTATTCCAGTGATTTGTTTTCTAATACTGTTACTTTTACAGCTCAGATACATAGCTCTTTTTCTTCATTCGGGCCTTAGAATGAACTTAAATGTGAAGAAATGCTCCAACTGTCTAATTAATCACAAATATTAAGCTCCTTTTTGCTTTATCTCCCTCTTACCTCTGAAAAACCTTAAAATCCCATCCTTTTTTCTTCTCTACAAACAAAGAGCATATGATTAAAGGCATTATCAAGCTGTCAACGTCTAAAAAAAAAAAAGACAACAATGAAAAAAGAGGAGTTAATAGAATGTAGGTGGACAGACAGCGTCTAGACTTCACGGTCTTAATCGATTCAAAGAAGGTGCTTTGAGGATGATTATTATTCATTCTCTGCAAGAAGAGTTGAAACATCACATATTTAAGATAAAACAGTTCTAGGGAGGCCTTAAAGGGCAGAGAGGAAAAATATTACAAATTTCATCCAGGAAACTCATGTATGATCTTGTAAAGCTTTTCATCAAGGTAACTTCCTCCTTTGAATCCCAGGCACAGCATCAACAACATCAAAGAAGGTGAAGCTCGTGTTTTGAAGGGATTTTGTTTGTTTTAAATCTGAGTTGTGCTGTAAACATAAAAAGGTAAATTTCAACTGTAGGAACTTTCCCATGGAAATAAGTGCTTTTCAACCAAAGGAACTACGGTCTAAATTAGGTTATGAGTTTATATCGTATCAACTACTGAACATGGCCCTTCCTGGTAAGTCAATGTATGTTTTGGTGTTTGGATTTTCTGTTATGAAAAGGATATTAAAAACTATTCTTTAATTTTCATTTTAAAATTCAAAAATGCAAATTTCAATTCGGAATGATTCTCTTTTTCAAGGATACAAGGTGCTTCTAGAAAAAACTGTTGATTTTCATCTTCTGTTTTTTCAAACAAGAACTAAAATGTGAAAAGACAAAAACCAAAAGTCTGCCTGTTTTCTGTATTGTGTGACCAGAAATGCCTTTTCAAATTAATGGCGTGTTTCTGACAAGAGTTCCAACTCCAACCTGTGGTTTCTCTCATCCACTGTCCTTTGAACCTTACTCTGATGTGGTTTTTGATAAAGCGAAACATGACTTATCATCTGCAGAGACTGTAAACACACCAAAGTGAGAGTGAAGAGGATACCATAACACAAACATCTACGTGCACAAGAAGTCGTCACTTTCTCCGGAGACTCATAGTTTGAAAAGGGGAGATTCCGGTTACACAATATAAAAAAGGGCAATTTAAGTTCTGCCAATGGGATAAGACGAATTCGCCCGGGGAGTTTCTTGAAATTAGAAAGATGTCTTAAAACAAGAATATTTTATCTTATCCCATTGGCAGATTTTTTTGACTTGTTACAAGAAATGTACACCTCATTTTTGTCTTGAAATGAGACATTTTATGACCTTGTATAGTAAATGTTGCTCAAATCAAGAATAGTAAGACAAATTTAGCTAAAAATAAGACATAATGACTTGCTTAAATTTCAGCTTTTGCAGTGTACCCAGACCCTGGGGGGATTGTACTGTTTAGCTGTCCAGGAACTTGAGGGGCCAGGGCCTGCAAGCTGAACACATTTGATTGGTGGAGTATCTACAGGCTTCGTTCAATAACCCCGTTTTCTTAGAGCCTGATAGTGTGAGTGTGTCACTGTCAACTCCTGTTTTATGACCCTGTAGACTGGAGACCTTCAGCAAAACATATCAGAGAATATGAGTCAAAACATTTGGATTAACCTCCCACTAAAAGTTGTCGACAGGTTCATTTTTTTTAAAGCTGAAACAGTGGTCATTCTGTGCCATTGTTTTGGACAGAAACAGTATGTGGTAAATGCTAAAGGAAGCATTGGCACTGAGCTGTTTGTCCTCTTTAACCACCTCCATAAAATTAGAGGGCTTTTCTCAGATTAGGCTGCCTCAATTAAAAACTCATCAGTGGATCAGTTTTTTAACATAGTGTTGAGATCACAGCTCTGACATAATAAAATCTGGTTGTAGTTTCTAATCTGAGCGGTCCACATCGACCCCACTCTCTGCCGTGCTGGACAAGAATCACTCAAAGAGTCAGAGTGTAAGGACTGTCAACAAGGTGCAGCACGGTAACACTTTACCTGATAATACAGAAACTAAGTTTCTTAAGTTTCCTGTGATTAAAACAAAAGTACATAGAAAAAAAGTCTGTTTTTAATTTGAAAATATGAAGAAAAGAGGGACAGCAGCCTACCAGTGGGTTTTTGACAGTATCCTGAGGCTTTTTTTACCTGGAGCTTTGCGAGCCTGAGGGAAGCTGAAACCCACAGAGGAACATGTATACTTTTTTTGACTGATCAAAGCATGAAAATCACCAAACACTAACTTTATAAAAGTTGGTACTCATACAACATTAAAAAAAAGAGAAAAAAACTTTAAAGAACAAAGAGAAGGAATTTTAAGAACAGCTCTGGAGGCAAATCAAAAGTTGAAGTGACAAATAACATTAATGTTTTCTTATAAATGACTCATTGTACAAGAGCTTTGATACTAATAGAAACAGATGCATTTGAAGGTCTGTTTCTGTTGATATGCCTTGAAAATATTGTTGGAGAGAAGATACGAGACTAGATCTGATTCATCACATTTTTTTTAAAGACAGGTACGCACCCAGGGAAAGTTTTGAAAGTGACTTCTTAGGACAAATAACTTTTCTGAACAAAATGTCAAACATTTATTAAGCTTGGACTCTAAAGTCCACAAAAAGCATGAAAAACTGAAGCATTTCCAATAAAACAATGAAAGAAAATTCTGGATACCTATTTTATGAAACTCTTGCAACTTTTGTTGATCCTCAGACTTTTAATTTCGTGGCATCATGAGCTCTTTTCATGAACATGCTGATAAACCCAGTCTGACAGAAATTATGCAAACACAAAAACCTGCACTTTACATAACGAGAAAGATGTACACAAGTGCTCTCAGACACAACAAATCCATTACAAACAGGCTCTTGCCACATCTGCACAAGAGCGTTTGAGTGAGTGTTTTCAATGCAGCACTATATTAGCATATTGAGAAAAGGCAGCAGAACCAGTGTAATTATCCTAAGTATCAGTTAAATCATCAAGTGCCTTTCTCTCCTCCCTGATGTGTGTCGCATTATTTGGATTTACTCATGTTAATGAGTTTGGCAGTACTGTGGATGTGATCTGTTCACTGTCAGCAGACTTCCTTTCACAACTAAACAACATCAAGCATTATGATATGACTGCAAAGAAGCACGACAATTATAGGCCCTGTCAGCAAACCGTTCGAATGCTACTGAGACAACAGCTCGAGAAACACTTTGTTTTTTTTTACTGCACACTGACTGTGGACAGCAAGAAATACTCCATTATTTTTCAGATCACGATAAATCACATCCCACGGTAAAACTCTAAAACAGTGAAGTGCAATAACATACTAAACCTCTTGTATATTTATTATATGTCTTTGGTACAAACCCCTTACATATTTTAGTGCTGTGTATGCTCTGTACTGGTGTATGAAGCCTCTTTATGGGCTACAAAAGGAAACAAGGCCAGCAGTGATGAGATCAGACCACAAAAAGTCAAAACTGGATGGGAGTAGCTTGTGTTTATCTTGGGTCGCAGATTTAAGAAGTGTGTTCATAGAGAGTGTAGTTTATTATCTTAGGAGCTGGCTACAGGCCACAGTAACCTGAGTACTGTTCTCAATAACCCTTCAATATCAAACTGAGCTTAAGTCTCAAAGTCTCATCAGCGGGATGTGACAGTATGTATTTGTAGTGCCAACTTTCAAAAATGCTATAGGTCTACCTGTATGCCTCATTTGAGACCAAACTGCCGCTGTTGCAAAATAAAATAATCTGAGGTGTCACCATAACACAAAGCATGCAAACTTCAAGGTGTCATATCCCTAATAATCAGAAGCCCACAGTCAGAGAAACATTTCTACTTTGAAACCTCAATACTTTGATGCAAGAGGAATCATTAACCCAACTTCAACTGAAAAGGAGCTGGCAACAAGCGCGTCTCTACATGCAACCAGTTTGTGGTTATTTTTGATTGGAGGCAGTTTGTGATGCAACATACTTTGCAGAGAGGGTCTGTTCCATTTGATTTGAAAAATAAATAGAGCAACATAATTTTTCCTCATCATCTGGGTACTGTTCAGTAATATTCTGGGAGCCAGGTTTAGCAAGACTGTTGGCTTACAATAACTTCAGATGACTGAAGACTCCAACGACTTGCAGGAACAATCGTAGCAACATGGCTAACAACCCCACATGACTCACTGGCAGACAGATGATACATAGAGGCTTTTTTTTTTTACTTTCTCCACCTGTCTGTTAGAACTAAAGGAACCTTTTGGAGCATAAATAGGTAAAACATCTCCAAGATTCTTCCAGGTCCAGTTTCTGTATTGGATTAACTTTAGAGTTACCATGACCTGGATGACTGGGAACCTTTACAGACACAACTGAAATCCAGCATCTTCATTTCAGCAAGACTATATCTAAAATAGCAACCAAAACCCCAGAATGACCTAGCACGCTGATAAGACTTTGTCCCCAATTGATAAAAACTTTTAAAAAGTTTTTAGCATTAACTTCAGATCTTATAGTGCAAGATGATGACACACTTGAGCTGCATAAATAATGTAATCCGGTTAAAAAGGGACAGTGTGTCATTTATATAAAAAGAAGAGACAAAGTAAAAACACCCAAAAGCTTTACCCTGAAACTTTGGTTGGATATCTATCTCTCTACTGTTCCTGATTGAGTTTTCATGACTGACTGGAGGCTTTTGGCTGTCAGTACATCTCATAAACAACCCAGCGATGAGCTTTCCTTTCTGCACCACACACAATACATTACAAAGTATGTGCACCAAAGATGAACTTTCTGCAGCTTCGGAGTCCTTTGACAACCCTTCAATATGAGTCTCACTGCCTGCTGAAAGAAGCCCTCAGAGCAGTGCACCCTTTTGCTCATATTACTGGTAGATGAAATGACCTATACACTGTGATCAATAGTCATTTATCTGTTATGTCTCCCCATCAATGTGAAGGTGCAAGGGTGCACTGGGCGCCGAAGTGTTAAGGTGCATGTGCATGGTGAAGTTCCACTGAGTAAAAACAGGGAGCACGCGGCTTCTTGGTGCCTATAACATTGTGTGTGTGTGTGTGTGTGTGTGAGCAAATCAAGATGTTCTGACCTGTCATGCAGCCAGCACTTTTTCTGCACGAAGCCATTACTACCAAAAACCTTTAAATCAGACATATTCTGTCTTCTCATGTTTTGCCCATTGAGACAACACTGAAAAAAAAAGTATCAATCATGCTACAGTGTTTTGAGTTTCCCCCTGAAATAGAGAGAAGGCAGAAATATGTGCACCATTTCCTCGAGTCTCTGCTCAGATGTGAGTTAAAAGTTTGTTTGGTCAAACAAGAAGAATGCACTGATTTTAAAATCCAAAGCATGCCTAAATCGAAGACATTCAGATAAAGACAACATAGTCAGATAAAGTACAAAAGCATGCTAATGCTCCCGGTTCCTCACTGGGAGGCTCGTCCACAAACACAAACGTGCTTCCTGAGCTGATGAATTATCAGCTAACTCTCCTGATGCTGTGAGGGGGATCAAATTGTGTATCCGTAACATAAACAACACATTAAAACAGCTGCTGGATATTTTTGCAAACAAATAAATAAGTCTGAGTGAACAGTGGAGCTGGGTGTATGTCATTTGCTCAGAAAATGTTTAGTCATAAGAAGAAGCAAATTACTTTACGTCCTCATTCAGTTTGCACAACTTCATGACACTGTTGCCAGCGATTTATTAAACAAAACATGTGACAGTCTGATATGCACATGATTATATCTTTAATGTAAACTAAGTATTTAATTGAAGATTCAACATTATGAGCATGATGAGGGTAAAAATCTGTCAGTTTCATGGTTATTTAATAAATTTAGCCAATGCACAGTTTTTATTGATGAATTCTATTTGAGGCTTTTTTCTTTTACTGACAGAAGTTTTTAAATGTTATGCTCATTGGGAAAAGAGTCTGTTTTAAGTTTTTTTTTAGGAGGCTAATCATTCATTATTTGTGCGTACCCATGGTCTGAGGAGGTTCTAATTTTTTTCCACAATGTAGGAAGAAATTCAGGTAAGTAAATATTGATGAATCACAGATTTGTGCGTCAACCGTTCATACGCACAATTTAGGCACAAATTTGTGCAAACATACTGTTTGTGAATGAGGCCCACTGAGTTCCATACGAAGAAACAGTTGGTAAACTTTGGGTGAATGCTGTCAAATGGAAATGGTACTCCCATTTTTCTCCATCCTCTATCTTTTCTCTGTCTTAAGTCTTAAGAGCTGAAAAGTTATGGCTCAGTTACAAACCCCGTTGACCTCCGCCCAGAGACGGTCTGTTTGAGTTCCTCTTTCGGCTTTGTCTGCATGCAACCAGGTCTAAATCATTAGCATTAGTGCGATTAACAGTACAATGGGCAGCCACTCGGAGCATGAAGTGCATACATCAGTGTTCAGCGGGTCTCTGCTGGATCAATGATATTAGCTGGAACAGGGCTGTCAGAAGGCAGTAAAAGCAGGTATAATGAAAACGTGTTATATAAGTCAGCTGCAGGTGTCTGACTGTGCAGATCTCCTCAGAGAGTGCAGTAAAAAATGAATACATCTCCTCATGAATGCACACAGCAATCACTGTGATTTGACTCGCAGGCAGCAGAACCGCTCATCTCAATATATTTCAATTTAATTTAAATATATTTAAAAACCTCAATCGAAGCCTGTGGCTGATTTGCAAGGCTGGGACAGAGGGGACATATCTTTAAAGGACTAAAGGGGGAGGATGGGGACTCCAGGTGACTGCGGTGGACTTGACAGACAGCTAAGTGTCATGTTGTAATGACAATTATTCAGGGAAATTAGAATAGATCTACATAAAGATTGATCCAGTCAGTAATGACTGCCTGAGGATGTTAGAAAAGTGCTGGGGTTCAAACTTCTGTTACACTTCAGCTAAAAAGTATGCTTGTAGAACACTTTTCAGTTCAGCTGATCTCAAATGAAGTATTTAAAGGATTAAAACCTGGAACAGAGAACTTTCTTGGTCCTCACCCAGGCATTGGATTTAAACGCAGTGTGGAGTTTGTATTTTGTCCTTGTGTATGCATATGGATCCAAGTGCTTCATTATCATTGTATCATGTTAACTTAAACCTTAAAATATCTGCATGTGTGCATAAAGGATTGTTTGCTTCTGCATATTTGCCCTGACAACAGCTGGTGGTCTGTCCAGGGCTCAACCATGACCCCGTCCAATGACTTTAACCAGGCCTGGCCCACAACGATTGGCCAGTCCACCTCTGGCTGAGCTAGGCTCCAGAGTCTGTGATGATACGACTTCAGTGTGATGATAATAATAATAACTTTAATTTATATAGCGCCTTTCAAGAAACCCAAGGTAAAGCTGATGGCCCTGCAGGCCAAAGTAAACAGTCTACAATAACCACAAAGATCCACAATCTCAGCCCAGTGTCTTCATTATTTTCAGGATATCTGAACAATTTTCTCCCCCAAGCATTCATCTTTCCACACTGACCGTCACTTCTTTGAGAATGCAGGCATTTTTGAATTGTCAAAAACTATTATTAACCCAGCAAACAACAGGGTCAATAACTGAGTTTCACTAAATAGGAAAACCATTTCATTTCTCAATAAAGTATCATTAAAAACACCAAGACAAGATAGCACACACTTCAGATCATTGAGTGATCAGTTGCCTCCTTGTGTTTGATCCTGGTAGTTTATGTTCTGGTACAGGAAAAGGTCTGGGGTATCCACAGTGGCCTTTAATCAGAGGGAATCAGTCAGAATCAGCAACTCTCTCCCTCCCTCATTGGGGACAAGTTCTTACTTTGATAGATCAAACATAAACAGGCCTTGATCAACAGATAACTAATCATTAAAACTCCCACTACTTCAAGAACGGCCTGCTGCGACAGATGTTCCAAGTGTAAAATGCTCATGATCATTCCAGCCCAGAGATTTAGGCGAGGCTGGAGTGATTACTCTGAAACCAAACGCATCATCAGAGCAATAACATCAATCACAGCACGGCTGCACACTCACTTATGAGGGTTAATGAGAAATACCAGTCATGATTCAGGCCTGCTCTCTCAGTATACGGTTTGGGATTGGAGGCAGAAACACTGTGTTAGGTAAATAAGAATTCTGCAGAGTGGAAAAACAAACGATCAGAAGTGTTTAATGTGAATTTTCTCATGACGAAGCATGAAGGTCAGAACAGAGGAGCGAAGCTTGTGATGAACTATTCTGTTTCAATCAAGATTGGAATAAGTTGGAAAGTCTTGCAGTGATTACTCAAAAGAAAGTGGACAAGGATTAGAAAAGTTTTCTCAAGTCATCCAAAACATAAACTAGTTAATGCTAACTCTCAACACTATGAGCCATAAACATCAAACACAACAGTAATAGATAGTAGATAGAAACAGATGGATCAACATATGAATGAATAAGACACACAGTTTGAGCTTAAGTAGAAATAAAGATCTCAGTTTTTACTTAAATTTAGATGCAACTGATCATTTTGTGTTCAAAAATGAATTTCAAGATAAAATGTTGGGTCTCAGCTTTGAATAGCTTGATCAAAGAGTCATATGATAAGTTTTCATACAGACGTGAGATTTGTTTAATTTGTAGCATCACTACTTAGCAAACAAGATATGGGAAGGACATGAAACTAAACAACTTGCTCTTTTTAAATCGAAAAAATGAGAGTTTTTCAAAGACAACAGCTGTGGATACAAAAACACTTATTTTGAGCTGTATTGTGAAACTGCAATAAGAATGTGGTTGTTCATTTGGCTGCTTACAACTTTATGTCATTCACACTGTTTCCTCATGAAAAAAAGAAAATAAATAAATGAATAAATATCAATCCACTAGCATGTGGGCAGTAAGAAAGTAGAGGAGTGGGGTCATCATGGTTTCTAAAATGGTTAAGTTACGCCAATGTCATTTTCAAGGTCGTTTTCTGACCCAAACACGAGCTAATGTCATTTTAAATGATCAGATTCAAAAGTGCACATTCTGTTTAAATGCTGTACAGTTTTTAATCCTGCCATTGATCACTCATTTCAGATGGAGCTGATGAAACCACACAGCTGCTGTTAAACTGTGATATTGTTTGTCATGACTTGATCTCATCTCAGAGCATCAGTGCAGAAACTACCGTCACGTCTGGTTAAAGAATCAGGAGCTGCAATCGAACATCTTGTAAAGTATCAGCTGCTTGAAAAAGGGGCAGAAAAGGTGTTAATGAGAACAACTCTATCCTGACTCTAGTTGTGTTATGAAACAGAGCAGGTTGCTACACAGAAGAGGAAAATAGAGGTGAGCTCTGTCCGACTGAACTCTCGATGCCAGATCTCTTGTTGTTGTAACATTTAAAGCAACTGTTTTGGACGTTTGGCACAGGGCATAAATTGTACAGCACAGATTCATTTTTTATGAACAACTGTGGACTGGTCTGGTCTAATCTTCAACAGATGTTGGATGTGATAAACACATTTGATGCTTTTAAAGGAAAAGGACCAGCAGCTCATACTAAAATTATTAACTATTTTTACTAACTGTGAAAGTGACATATGAATGCTCTATTTGGGAACTATTTTTTTGGGTGATTTATGTAAACATCAGTCACTTGTGCCACTTTTACAGACTTATAAACCCAAACCTCAACTGTCCCTCAGATGAAGTCTAATACTAGATGATAAATGGTCAGTTTTCTGCAGGGTTACATGCTGCGTAATCATCAGCAAACTCTGCTTCTGACCAAGGAAAATGTTCTCCATTAGGGGGTAATATGGATAAAATATGTCAGGATTTCTTTTTCAGTGACAGGATCAGAACCTGGCTTTTATCAGGATTGTTCTTCATGATGTTTAAAGACCATTTTGACCCAGAAACAACATTTTCAGACCAAAAATATTTCTTTCCCTACATTCAGAGCTACAGTTGTGCCTAAAAGTTCACACCCCCTCCAGCAGAATTTTCTGGGTTTTTTTGGCCTTTTTTTTCAGAAAATATGAATGAGGTTCGGTGAAGACATTTAAACAACTGTGTTACTGTTTTTAAATCATAATGACAACAGAAACTTCAAAAACGACACTGTTCATTTTTTATACACACACACTGATTACAAGCAAATAGATCACAGGTGAGGATGGTTACCTTTAGTAGACATTCAAACATATTTCTGTTAACTTTTGTGCATTTATCAGGACAAAACCACCAGAGTTGTGTCTTAACGGGGTCATTTCTGAAGTTTCCGTTGTCATTATGATTTAAAAAGTGTAAACTATTAATTTTTTTCAAAAAATGTCTTCACCCAACCACTAACCATGAGTGATAGAAAGGTTTTTGTGTTATCATTCATATTTTCTGAGAAAAGGCCAAAGAATCAGAAATTCTGCTGGGGGGTGTAAACTTTTGGGCACAACTGTATTTTAAGGACAGTTTTTTTGGCATGTAGCATTGACACATTCCAAATGTAGTTCACTGAGATGTTTCAAAATATACTTTGGTTTTTTATTATGACCTTGACAGAAAATGTATATATACACTTAATTTATATCATGATTCATATCAATACCATAACAACTGTGAGAAGAGAGCCGTATGAAAATGTCTCTCAGGCCAAGATAGTTTGTTCTAGTTTCATGGCACACAGCAGGTAGATTCACCATACCCATGCCCCACCTCATATACAGATACTTCTATACACATCTGGTCACAACATTTTCTGTCTTTTCCAGATTTTAAGTGCTTCATTGCGATTGCTGTTTCCCTTCTCACTGCGAACATTTGAAGCTTAATGGTGCTCGTTCAGTCTTTATCACCCGTGTGCAGCACCTCTCGCACTGATGGAGCCGATAGGATTCTGGGAAGAGTTTCAGTTGAACAGAAGATACTCAAAGATCCTTGATCAATATGCAGTGCAATAATGTTTTTATATCTATACCCTGTGGTTATAAAGCAAACCACAGATGGCCAAATCACATTCATTTCTAATTTCAGTAGATGTTTGCGCAGCTCAGTCTGCTGTGGAACAGAGAGAGAGCATCTTGAGGAGCTACAGTATCTGGAAGCTAAAAGCAAGTACATTTTATACACATTTCTCTCATTTCTATGTATGAAAAAGGAAAAAAAAGTGCAGGGACAGCAAAATCACTCTGCATGTCTTTACATTTCCATATCATCAGACTGTCCTCTCACTGATAACTCAGACAAGCAACAGCAATAAGATTTCCAGGACTCGTTTTTCATTTGCCCCTGTCTGTTTAAAGAGCAGAGTAGGAGAGAGGAATGTCATTCAGCAAGTCCTTCACGTTAAGTAGAAAAAAATTAAAGCGAGGAGAGGAGAGTGAAGAGGGGGGAGGACGAAAAACACAACAAGCTCAGTGAAAGTCGTGCCGAAGCTCTAATTGAGTTATGCAGATAGTGTATGTTGATTGCAAAGCATTTGGAGATGCTTTTCTGATGTCTCCTGGGGATCGGAACAGGGCGATATAAACAGCATTAATGGAAGGAGATGAAAAATGCGCACACTGCTTCAGTTCTTTGGCAGGCATTTGTTTACTCAATTTGAATATGAGGGAATCTATCATAAAAGCCAGAGTCATTAACAGTCAGGATAACTTAGTTGTTGATCCTTTGTAGTGCACTTCCAAGATCTAAAAATGCAGACTGTGCAGCTATGGCTGACTTCACTTCTTGACTAAATGATTGAACTTTGCAAGCTTGTGAAGAGTATAAATCTCCTGACAACACAGATGTAGAAACAACTGACTGTTTGGCGTCAAATAAAGGAACCGCCCAGGATTTGGAAAGACGATTAAGAGCTGATCTTTCATTTTATTTATTTTTTTCAAATGATCTAAGTTTAGTTTAGTGCAAAGTTAGAAACTTGTTCTAAGGATTAAAAGGTAGTCGTCTTATAATAATGAGTCCTACTCCAACTATTTAAGTCACTGTGATTGCTGTGAAACACAACCCAACAACAAACAGAGCCCATGAAAAGCTGTCGTGCACATCAGATTCGAAATGTGAAACATCTCGCTGAAGCTGAGTGTTGTAAGTATTTCAATAACTCCAACCATAAAACACAACATTTGTGCGGACTATTCAAACTAACAGCAGCCTAGTGATCGAGTTTGTAATCTATGTTTCGGTTCACTGCCACGTTGGAGAGTAATCAATAGAAAACAAATGCACAGTTTGAATATTGAATTTCTGGCTCTGAAAGTCTGCAAATGTCTTCTGCACTCAAGAGCTCCATTTCTTTGCCAAGAGGAGCACAAAGGGAAGTTAGTAAGCTCTGCTGTGATTGTTTTGCTGGATAGAAAGTTACCCTGGTTGCCTTGTTGCATTTGTTTTTCACACAGTTTGGTTTGGAAAGCTTTCACTGCATCTTATATGTCTGTCTTGACACAATGATGTGCCTGCTGCTCGGGGCCCGGCATATTGAGATGGTTTGTTACGCCAAAACAAAAACGCAAGTCAAACACCCAACGCTCCTCTTCGAGCTCCGTTGGCTCGACGCTCTGCTTTCCTTTTGTAAATGAAGAAGCTATGCTATGGCTGCTTATATAGTTAGCTAGAGGCCAAAAGTTTTTCAGATGATGCCCCATCCAAGTAAAGGATAGGTTGTTGATTTATTAAAATACTTTTTCTTTAACAGGAACCTATTTAAACCCTTTTCGTAAACCATCCTTAATGCATCTGTCTGTAATACACTCAAGTGTTATGAGGCTGGTTTAAAGGCTCTGTGAAGACTTCATAAATGATCTTAAAACAGTCTCACTTTAAAATTTGCCATGAAAAACTACCATAGTGATTTCAGCCATGATTTGAAATGAGATTATCAACACTAAAACTCATTTCTCAATGCTATATTCTCAGTATCTGTGGTTGGGTTGCTCTTCCCAGGAGGTGCCAGACCACTCACAGCACATAGGCCAAAAGTGCCTTCGATGACACTATATCAGCCAGCAAAGTTGAGCAGTGAGAAGCAAAATCTGTCTTTTTCTCTGCTGAAAAGATTTTCTTTGGTCTGTTTTGTAGTAATGGTGGATAATAGAGCTGGTCTGTCAATACAAAAAGGAGCTCAGAGCAGGAGAAAGTTAAACAGGACAGTGGTAGAGCACAGGCTGAAACGCGGGTTAAGCTGTTGGTAAAAATGTTCATTCCTACCCATGTGCAGCACTTATACTGCCGTGGTTTGTTCAAACCCCAGAGTCTTTCAATAAAATGAAGAGCCAGGTTATGTTTGCTCTGCTTGGTGAGGTTGGAGTTGGTAGATGAGCACTGGTAGGATGTAACCAGGATATACCAATGTGAGTTTACCAAGTTTGATTTTTATCACGTTTCAAACAATAGCACTACATAACTACAAATAAGCACATTACCTTGTCACTTTTTATCTTGGGCAAAGTTGTCTTGAACAAAGTGTTTAGAAGAGGATCTGCTCTTCATTCATTTGCCAAAGCCAAAGGTGTCCCTGATGTAAGCGCCAACAACCACTCCTCTCGTCGCCTTAATACACTGCTGGATGGAAATAAAACAAATGCAATGGAATCAACAATTAAGTGCCTTAAATGCCGAACCACTTTGAGGACGGTCAGTGATCGTATTCAAAAAGCACTGAAATGATTTTGTCATCTGTGAGCATTATTGCAAACCAAGCTGGCATCACTGCCTCATTTACTGTGGGTGATTAAATTCCCAAAACCCAAAGGTGTTGTTGTGGTAGTTTCCCCCCTTCATAATGTTTTCTTCCTTTACATTTCTACACAGCCTGGAAAGGAAAATGGTCTCTCAAACAACATTGTAGTATTAAGATATTAACCCTGAAGCATGACTTTTCTCAGTCTCATAGCTTATGCCATAGTGCCTTTCTAAAGAAGCCTATTGAATGCATATATAGCCGTCCAGGACAGAGTTTACATGAGGTAAAGCTGGATGGACTATGGATAATAGTAAAGAGTTGAACCAGGGCAAAGAGTGCATATCTAAAACACAAAATAACAAGCTCAACTAGACTTAAGAAACATTGATTTCCTCCATTATTAATAAAGCACTATGAATGAGAGCAAGACCAAAACAAAACCAAAGGCATTGAAAATAAGCGAAACACATAATGATTTGCCGAACTCACAGAAGACCAAACTCCAACAGCAGATGCCTTCCAGCTGCTCAGAGATTCAATTCCTCAGTGTAAGTCTGCAATATCTGCACAAGACTGGAGCACTATCGCTGCATTCCAATGCTGTTATCCAGGGAGGCTGTTTGCAGAGGAAAACATATGGTCCTATCTACAGCAGAGCGAAAAGACACAAATAAAACACACTGCTGATAGACACCTTCACAAGTTTACTGTACTCTCAGATCTCCAAGCACAAAGGATGTGTTTATGCATAGATTTTTACAGGCTCTGCTGTCGCCTCGTCTATAGAGTGTGGGGCTTTCAAACAGCGGACATGAGCACAAGGTGACAATAAGACCTGAGAGTGAAAGCCTGAGGACGTGTAGAGGAGTCGTATGTTATTAAGGGAGGGAGTGAAGGAAAAGAAGTAGGAGCCGTCTATTTTTACTAGTAGAGAATTGATTTTGACAGTTAATTGAAGGCTTTGCTTATCTTGAAGCAGCGTTGTCACCTGTATTTTTCCCTCTGCAGACATCATCTGCATACAGTATTAACTCCTGCTACCTGAACGTAAAATGGAGCCAAGCAAAAGATAAGCTGGCTGTTTTACTGCCACCTCTACTGCCACAGAGAGAAAACTTTTTTTTCTCCAGCAGAGGACGTAAAATTAGCATTTAAATAGCAACACATATTCCATCATCTAACTTGATTTGATGCAACAGCAGTTGACACGCGGTAAAAAAAAAAACAAACAGAAAAGAAACAATCAAGACAAGGAGAAGAGGGGAAGGAATATCTTAAGAAGAAAAAAAATGACACAGATTTCTTCTCCCGATATAAAAGACACGAGTTTGATTTTCCAGGGAAGCAGCAGTCTGTTTGTAACTTCCTCTCCTGGTAATAAAGTTAAAGCTATGATGTACAGCTCTGAATGGTGGCAGATGGCAGCCAGAGGAAACTGCTGGACCACTGAGGGCTTCATTACCCAGCAGTCATGTCATGGCAGTAAAATGTGCTACTCTACTCTGGCCCACATGTTCTTTCAGAGCTAATGTTGACTCTTACATTGAGTTAAATCCTTTCCTAAATAGATCATTTCTCAGTCGGAAGTTTCTGTTTAAAATTTGCAGCTCAACTGATGGAGAAGTTTCTAGAGCTCACCACATGAATGCTGCCGCTACTAAAGAGTAACATTTCGAGAATAAAGGTGTGCGACTTTTCTTTCAAATTAAATAAATAAAAAGAAATTTAAGTCCTCTGTCTTAACCCTCTGATGCATGAGTTATAAAAGTCAGTGTCAGGATTTTTCCCTTGAGCGTTTTTATTTGTCTTTATTTGCATGAAAAAAAGTTTTCCATTTTTTTTCCCAAATATTTGTTACTGAGCATTCAACATAAAACAGTGTGAGCTTAATGTAAATATGACTTTTTTTTCCTTTGTTTGACTTTTTATTTTTCCTTTGGTAATTTTATGAATAATCTTTTTTTAATGTTTTGCAAAACTTTTTAACTCTCTTTCATCCATTTAACACTAATTAAGTTATAGTTTATAAGCTTTTTCACCCTCAAATGTTTGTCTATAACATGTTCAAAAATACATATACTATATGTTTGGAAAAAAAAATGAAAACATTTTTTCAGGCCCTGAGAAGAATAAAAATATCCTGACACAAGCGAATATGAATTTCGACCACATGAACCATTGAATTTAAGAGTAAATAACTTCTAAATAGGTGTCCACTATAGTGACCACTATGCACCACAGGGTTAAATGGGATAAGCAGGATCAATGTGATGATGCTGTCTTTTGTTTAGGTTTTCTTGTTTGATTTATAGTTTAGGGTTCCTCATAGTTGTTTTAATTATATTACTGTCTCATGTCTGAATTTCAGTGTTTTGCATCTTAAGTTGCTTTGTATTCTGTGTGATTCTTGTCTTGTGTCCTCCCTGTGTTTTCGGTATTATGTATTTTGCAGTTTTTGCTCCTTGTGGTTCCAGTTTGGTTCAGTATAGTATCATCATGGTCTTGTCTTCAGCATTCCCTGCATGTTTTTCTCTATGTGTATTGAGTTTTTGGATTTGGAGTGGTTTTTCTGTCACATTTTACACATTAAAACAGGCAAGGAGGATGTAGTAGCTGATTCAAACTCAAAAGTATTTTAAAAAGTGTAAAAAAAAAGAAAGTATTAAGAAACATCTGTTCGCCTTCTAACCACTCTTGAATCCTGTTTGGTTACACAAAAGTCCCATTGATTAGTGACTGCACAGGGGTCTGAAGGCTGATTGGCTGAGATTGGCTGGCCAATCAGCTGACAGGGGGGTTCAAGTTGCAGCGAGCCTTAAAGAGACAGTAGCTCTCAATTTGATGGTAAATTAATCATCGGTGGATAAATGGTCACATTAATTCTGAGTCATGAAACAAGTATTTGAACATGACGTGTACTTTGGCTGTAAATAGACGCTTGAAGGCTTTTGATGTGCTGTTCTATGGCTCCGTGGATGAAGCAAAAATCAATTGCATTGAGTTGGGAGCCTCACTGATGGATGTCTCTTAGTCAAGGGGCAAAATCCTGTCATCTCGCACAAAGACTTGGTTTTACCTCCACACTCAGGTGCGTCAGACTGGGACAGCAAGTGTTGTCCTCAGGCTCTCCACATGACTCTCCTCTCAGTGTTCCTCTCACACATCCATGTTTTTCTTTTTTTTCTTCTCAATGAATTCACTTAATCATGACTTCGGCACCGAAGCAGAATTATTCATGGGCTATTGAAATGAGAGCGCTGAGCCATTAATCAGATAGTAGTAACTGCCACGGATGAGGCCGGTGCCTATTAAAATGTATGTCCTTTTAATTTGGCGGTGTGGCGCTGGCAAAGTGCAGCATACATGCCTCAACCTCCCTTTAATAGTCTGTCATTTACATTCACAGGGACAGGCCCAGCCAAGGGCAGGAGGAGCAGAGATGGTGATCAAGGTCAGTGATGCAGCTATTGTCTCCTGTTTGCTGAACACAAGCCACACTTTGCTTACATGGGACATTAATTGATCTTTTTAAAAGGGGCATCAATACTGCATGCTGGAATGCACTTCATCTTTGTTGATCCCTGATAGGGTTGTGCATAGCCAGGTGTTGTACTAAAGGAGGATTTAACCTCATTTAGCAGAAATTAAATTTGATTTCTTGCAAAGTCAAAATAATTTCACAAGTATAATGGAATTGGACGTGGTTCAGTAACAAAAGAGGTAGCCACCATATCTGGTTATATTAAAATATGGCATGATTCCAGTGAAGGAGCTTTCTCTCTGCAATTCATGAGAAATTATTTTCAAAAATTCAAAAGGATGTTTTATTTAAATCAGAAATGGGAGCCACATGGGAGCCTAAACTGGCTCTCCAATAAACAGATCTGAGACTGAACATACCTACCAAAAATGTTTTTAAAGCTCAGACCCAAGCAGAGCGGTCAGAAATTGCCACTTTTGTCCTTTGTTTGGATTATTATTAGGTATTTAAATGAAATAGTGGTATAAAGACAGTTGCTGCTAAGTGCTGGTTTCATTTTATAATTTCACAATTTTAGATGAAAAGCAGAGGGGGTCATGCAAATCTCAAAGGATTAGTTGTGAGCAGGGGAGATCTAACAACAATAAACATTATCGTGCCCAAAATATTATGTTCTTCCACATTTTGACTTCCTGAAACTTTATCCTAGTGTGTACTTCTCTATGTACATTTCCACAAAGTTATTTCCTGACGGATTGAAATAAAAATATAGAAAGTTTTTATCAGGTTAATAGGCCAAGGTTAAAGATGGATCTTGTTTTCTGTGCCTCAGTGCTTAACGCCTATTTGTGAATAAGTGGCTCATAGTTCTGTTTTTACCTGCAAAGTTTTCTCACTCCCAGAAGACGTCTTATCTTAATGAACCCCTGAATAAGACAGAAGAACCTTGTGTGATCTGGAAATGCCTTCCAGTGTGAGTCTGTTTGCGCTTCCTTATGAACTCTTCTTCCAACAACTCTGAATATATGAGGCAGCCTAAGTATCTTTGATGTAAAGACAGCAATGCAACACAAATCATAAACTGTCTCTGTGTTTTTATAGGCAGACATGTCACGCGTTGCACAAACAGGGTCTCATAAACAAGCTTTTTTTCCCTCCTGATTTTTGAATCAAGAGGTAAGTCGCAATAACGACCTCACCCACATGACAAGACAAGACGATGGAGATAAAAGTGAACATGAGGAGGGAGACCGCACAGACCGTGGTTCATCCTGGAGCTCGAGGTGGAGAGGGTGAGCAGTGAAGACCTCAACTGGACACCCAACACCACACAGCTCGTCAAGAAGACACAACAGAGGCTGTACTTTCTCAGAAGGCTGAGGAAGTTTGGTATGTCCCCTGAGATTATAAGTAACTTCTACAGCTGCATTATTGAGAGCATCTTCTCCAGCAGCATCACTGTGTGGTACAGCAGTACGAGAGCTGTGGACCTAAAGGGAGTGGTGAAGACTGCTGAGAGGATCACTAAGACTCCTCTGTCCTCTCTGTAGAGCATCTACCACCGCAGAGACCACAGGAGAGCTGCTTCCATCCTCAAAGACCCCGCCCACCCCCAGCATGACCGGTATACAACTCTACCCCAGGGCAAAAGGTACAGAAGTGTGAAATATAGGAGATCTAGTTCAGAAACACTGTCTTACCTACAGTCCTACTACAGTCTAACTCCTCAAATGAAACAATCACAGACTACCTCATGTTCCATTTGCACATTCATATTCATATTTTTACAGTTTTAACTTCTACTTGCACTGCCTGAAATTACCTTAATGTTATGTGTATTTTTTGTACATTTGTTTATATTGTTATTACCTCTGTGTTTTGACTATTTTTAACATTCTATTGTAAGACAGAAAAGAAAGAATTATACTCTGCAGATGACAAACGTTACATCTTGTAAGGGTAAATGAGGGAAAATGGCATCATTAAATTTGCTGGTAACATACTGAGCATGATGAAGTGGTGTGTGCGTGTAAGGTCTTTCTGCAAAGAAGTACCTTTTAGAGTTATATTTATCATCATGCTGTATTTCCTTATTCCCAGAAGACTTCTTTGCTTAATTAATTGCCATACAAGCAACAGCAGTCTCGTGTGATTTCTATAAACCCATCTAGCATGGATCTGTGTGTGAACATCTGTACGTGATCACGATGCTGTGTATCATGAGCAGAAATTCTTTGATGGAGGATGTGACTTCAGAGAGTCAATTAGCAGATGAAGAGTGTTATGTTTCCTCCAGTACTATCAATAAATAATTAAATAAAAAACACTGTGAAAACATGATCCGCCTTTGGCTATATTTACTCATCTCAGTGCGATCATGTCATACTTGTAGTGTGTTTTGAGCAGATGGGCGCAAACATCTTA